>JAYRBV010015579.1:1766-22997 GCA_036023255.1 Mitrocomella polydiademata
CATTACGAAACTTGCTTACAAGTCGATACATTACGAAAAGTGGCCCGATTATTTGCCCGTGAAAAAAAACGAGGCAGCAAGACGTAGTCTTCCTAAAAACGCAGCACGAGACGAATCCGCACTGCAATGTAGAACGACAAACAAATCTACATTTGAGTATTCTGCGTCAGGCGCCTTTAACTACCTTCCAAGGCAATGTCGCACTGAAACTACCTTTAATAGTTTTTGTCAATCTGCCAGCATTTATTATTTCGATAAGGCAACGGCACGTATTCTTGCCAACCCATTAACTTATTTGAACTTTTGTTTTTGTTTGATTGTTTGTCTGTCTGTTTCACCTTTTTCTCTTTCCTTGATATACAGTTTATAAGGTCTAATCTGACTATGTAACTTTTTTGTAAAGAGTTGATACTATTACTGAGGCACAGTTACTGTAACTCCTCTTTACAAAAAGTGCTCTAGATTATATAGCTCCAATACTCTTTCAATTTTCTGATTTGACTCTATTTGACTTTTCAGCCTACCATATGTTCTGGTTTCTTAGTTTTCTTTTCTGTTTTTTTTTATTACTATTAATTATGTCATTTTTACGACAAATATTTAACTTTTTAATTTAATTTTCTCTAGACGAAGAGCCAATATGAAATTCATTATTATTATTAAAAGTGTTACAAATATTTAGTCAGCATGTAAATTCTTATTGTGAATTCATATTTTAGCAATTTCTATACACAGTGCCAGCTGAGGCTACATTACGTCCAAAATATAAAGTATCAAATTATGAATTCTACTATAAATTGGTCAAGTTTTTTGGGGAAAGATATATTTTACATGAATTGTTGATATTGCGAATAAAATCCATACATGATGCAGAAGTTAATTGTTGTACTAGGACTCGTTGCAATTGCTTGTGAGTATAAAAGAAACACCTTTTTATTATTTTCGAATTTATCTGGTCATAATTTCAAATCCATCAAATTTATTTTTTCAGCGGCTTGCATTGATAAGAATGGGGAGTATAATTGTAAACATTGGATACAGAAGTTTGATTTCTGTTCTCGATCTGATGCTGGGAAATATTGTGCAAAGTCTTGTGGGACTTGTAGTGGAGGAAATAATCAACAATGCGGAGTTTCAAAAGTTCCACAAAGTCGTGTTGTCAACGGTGAAGATTCTGTTCCTGGGGCTTGGCCGTGGATTGCTTCACTACAAAGGTACAACAGTCATTACTGTGGCGCCACATTATTAACACCTAAATGGGTGAGTTCTCTCCATATGTTATTATTCTTTTACTGAATTATTATATTAAGAAGAAATTTTTGCAGAATTTGTTTCTATAAAATAACTTTTTAGTTGTTTCTTTCACCAGATTTTTTAACCCTTAGAATTTTATATTCTCGATTAGGTTCTGACTGCTAGTCATTGTGTTGATTCAATGGTGAAGAGCAACAAATTACAAAACTGGTCCATAAAACTTGGTGCACACGACCACCGAAAAAATGAAGCATCTGCCGCAAGATATAATATCAAGCGAGTAATCATGCATCATGATTATGGAAAAGGCTCACAATTGAATGCTGATGTTGCCATGATTGAATTGACAACACCTGCTAAATTAAGTGATCGAGTCGTGTTAGCTTGTTTACCCAAGAAAGGTGTCTACCCACCAGTTGGTCAAAACTGTTACATTGCAGGTAAGTGAAAAATGACACAAAGAAAAAGATAAAGTTTTCGGAATCCACCCCCTCCTCTGCATTAATAGTGTAAACTTCTGATATCGAGACAAAATTTCTAAAATACAGATTATCCCTTCGTAGAACAAGGGGGGGGGGTTGTACATCCCCCTCTGTCGAGTTAGAAAGTTGTTTTTGGACACAGTGCATAAAATTTAATAGCACACCTTTACACAAAATTTTGTTATCGTATGATGAGGTTATCACTATTGTCAGCATGTCAACAAAAGGTTGCTTACAATAGAATAGAATTACGTCATTGGTCATTATCTCAGATTCTACAAAAGTGAAATACTTCAAACTTGGTAAGAAGGTAGACTACATCAAAAGAAATCGAATGACACCATTTTGGTTGATCATGTGACTGATCAACCAGATCAGACCGGTCCGTATTTTGCTAAAAATGCTTATATCTCCTGAACCAGAATGACTACTAACTTCAAACTTGGTATGATGGTAGATATTAACAAGAGCTGCCATTTTGAAAAGAAATCACGTGATCATCGTGTACTTTATCGACCAGACATTAAGATATATGGTTGGTCTGTAAAATACACGCAAATCACGTGATTGTTTAAAAAATGGTACTAGTCGTCATCATTTATGGTGGTACTCAATAGCACTTGTAGATGTCAAGTGAAAATAGGTCATTCTACGAAGGGTTAATCAATTTCTTATTGTTTTTAAAACATGCAAAAGAAATATTTTTGATTCAAATTTTTTATTTCAAGGTTGGGGGAGTATTGCCCACCCAGGAGGAGTTACCCATACATTACAACAGGCCAAACTTCCTGTCGTTGGATCGGAACACAGAGGTTGCCACTACAACAAAGAAGTTGTATGTGTCGGACTTGGCTTTGGTAAGCAAGCGGACGGCAAACAACATCCCAACGCATGTCGTGGTGATTCTGGTGGTCCATTGGTTTGTCAACAAGCTGATGGAAGATGGCAACTGGAAGGAGTAGCCAGTTATGTTTATACTTATTGTAAATATTATACAGCCTATGCTCCAGTCAATAAATATCTTGATTGGATAAACTCATTCATCAATAACTAGAAAGAGAACAATGATTTCATTGTAAAGCAATTATCTTTGTGTAATCTCAAAATTTCTGCCACCTTTAATTTTTGTTTTTTTAAAGTCAATAGCTTCGTTGTAAAGACAGAAATATCGCAAATTTAGTTTTTATTTGTTCTCACATTTCCTGGCTTGACTCCACAAAAGTCTAAATAACTATCGTCTGGTACATGCATGAATATTACATTGTAGGATTCAGAATGAGAGTTTGAAAAAGTTTAGTAAAGGGGTTACAGAGTCGTAATGTTTTTCTAAACTAATATTAAAGTTGTAGTCTCTAAGTATTAGTTTATGATTGAAATACGCACAAAAGAAAATAGGACCCCTCCTCTCCCCTTGGACGCAAAAAATGTTGTTATATTCTTATTGTAACTTTTAGCCTAGCATACGCGCTCACGTGAACCCCTCCCCCTCCCCCTGGTGCGCACTATGTGGATATGTATACATCTAGATGTATAGATTGGTTGTGAAGGTAATTGAAATTGTCAAAATATTTGACGACTTTGGTTGTCTTCGAAAGAAAATGATTAATTTTCAAGATCTTGATCGAAATAATCAAAATATTTTGTTGACAAAGGCACATAGTATCAATATCCTATTTACACAACTGTACACAACAAATGTTCAATATTATGGGTATTTGTCCTATATATTTTAATTAAAATGTTTCGATATAAATGAAATTGTATACCTTCGGTATTTCTAAATTTTATTTCTACTTGGAAAGAATCTAAATGATCATCATGTTGAAGTCAATTATTTTGGTCGGACTTATTACTTATGTTCATCGTGAGTTTATTTTTCCATATTTATTTGACTTTTGCTTTTATTTTGTGTCCATATGATCTTATCGAGTAGTTTTAATCAACTTTTGAAACAAGAACTGTGATAGAAATTCACGATGAACACCCTTCTTGTCTCAAACCGCAATCAGATCAAAGGATTTAAATGGGTCTGTGAAGCACCAAAGAATAATAGAAACAAGTGGTGGAAACAAAAACATCTCCCGCTAGATTTCGTTTTTATTCCTCGAATTTTTATTTACGACGATTTGGAAGCTGATCTTCTAAAAATCGGGATTATCAAAATTGAAATTAAGTGCCTGATAGGAAAAAACTTTCATTATGTTGCTTTTTTGCATGTCAATTGCATTCTAAATGACCTTTCGTATACTTCTAAACATCAATATTCAATTGTATGTCTTTTTATACCTATAGAATTTATATCTTAGTCACGGGATATTCTGTCCCCGTTTTTATCCCCAAAATCGGAATCAACATTGTTTTGCCTGTCTTACTTTATAAATGGTAAAAATAGTATCAAAGTGTCCTCTCATATTGTGCTCAAAAGTAGTCTGATTTGCATACATTGCGAAACGGAGCCCGCTCCAGACTGTGTAGATGATGGAAAGACTAATTATGTTCAGCGTCAATGTGGAGTTTCAAAAGTTCCACAAAGTCGTGTTGTCAACGGTGAAGATGCTCTACCCGGGGCTTGGCCGTGGATTGCGTCACTTCAAATAACCAGCACGCATAGACATTATTGTGGGGGCACATTAATAACACCTAAATGGGTAAGTTTCCATTTATAATATCTAAATAAATAAATTTTTGCTGTACTTTTTGTCCATATACTCGATTATCATTTTGATTATAGGTTCTAACGGCCAGCCATTGTGTTGATCAGATCAGTTTTAACTCCAACTGGTCTATAAAACTTGGTGCACACGATCACAGAAAGAATGAAACATCTGCTCAAAGAATCAAAATCAGAAAAATCATAAAACACCCGAAAGCTACAAGATTTGGTTTGATATATGCTGATTTAGCTATGATAGAGTTAGAATCTCCAGCTATGTTAAATGATCGAGTCCAGTTAGCTTGCCTACCCAGCAAGAAATGTGTCTACCCAGAAGTTGGTAAAAACTGTTACATTGCAGGTAATTTTGAAATTTTCTTTTGCTTGCCCACCCAAATTTATACAAATTGATGAATTTATATCGTAATTTTTTGGTTTCAAGGTTGGGGGAGTATTGCCCACCCAGGAGGAGTTACCCATACATTACAACAGGCCAAACTTCCTGTCGTTGGATCGGAACACAGAGGTTGCCACTACAACAAAGAAGTTGTATGTGTCGGACTTGGCTTTGGTAAGCAAGCGGACGGCAAACAACATCCCAACGCATGTCGTGGTGATTCTGGTGGTCCATTGGTTTGTCAACAAGCTGATGGAAGATGGCAACTGGAAGGAGTAGCCAGTTATGTTTATACTTATTGTAAATATTATACAGCCTATGCTCCAGTCAATAAATATCTTGATTGGATAAACTCATTCATCAATAACTAGAAAGAGAACGAAATATTGCTGTCAATAAAAGCCTGAAACCGTCCACAAAGTCTGCATTAAACTGTCCGGGGGTCAAAAAAAGGCCGCAGGTACTGTGTCAGTGGGGTTTTTCAGGGTGGTTTGGGGGAAGAATTTCACGAGGTATTGTCAGGCAATAGGCACGAGCGTAAAAATTGGCTTTAAATTAAGATCTTCTATGAATTTTAGCAGTAAAGGCCTAATTAATTACCATTATCAAAATTAATGTTTTGACTGTGTTATCAATAGTGTATTTTATGGGAAAAGTTTTCGGTTGAGCCAAAATGCGGGGGTTAATTTTCGCGGATGCAACATGAGGCTCTTTCAATGTTGTCAAATTGATCAATTTATTTCGCAGTTAGAAAGAAAAGGCTTATTTATCTTCTCGGTTAGGACCAGAAAATAACTTTCATGGTACAAATTTTCGATGAATTTGGGAAATCCGCAAAAATATCTCCCCGATAAAGTAGATGCTACACCAGGGACTTGGAACGCTCCACTACGAAGCTGTACACATATAAACATCATTGTACATTTTGTGAGAAATGAAGCTTGTGTTAAAAATAAATATTTGTTTATTCTAAAAATTTCATTCTTCTTCTTCTTCTTCATCATCATCAAATTCATCATCTAGCTCTAAATCTTCCATATCTTGGAATAAAGATTCATCAACCTTAACACCAGTATCTGATAAAAATTTAATGTCCGATTCATTTAATGTTGAGTCTCTTTCAAATAATTGTCTTCCCGTTAAACGTTTGTCTTTCGTCGCAACTTCGACAATCACTTTACGACCCAATGATACCATCTCTTCATCAAAGCGAATTTTCCAAGCCAAGAAATTTTCCAGTGTAACTGGAGTTCCTTTATACTAAAAGAAAAACAATTCAATGTTTTAGTTTTCCTCTCGTTAACGCCTCTACCTGCCGCCCAAACAATAAAAAAGATTCATAGAGCATAATTATTATAGGATGTTTCTTATAAAAATTTTATGATACAGTGTGTTTCCTAAGAATTCGAAACCCACAAAGAAAATATAAAAGTGCGTTAGACATGAAAATATAAAAGCAACTAAATTTCACGACACTATGAGAACTATAGGGATTGTTAAGGGTCATCAATTTTCCACAATATTGCATCGTTTCCAAAGTGTGTACAAAGATTTTAGTATTTTGTTTTGTGTGCCACACATTTATTCAATACAACTTACTTTTGCTTCTTCCAACTTTTGTTGCTCTAATCTCTCCCTTTGTTTTCCGGCTTCGATTTCATTTTTAATATCATCAACCATCTGAAGTAGAAAATCTTGTGCTGCTGACACTAACGTGAAAATCATGACACATCCAACATTCTCTGCTGCCTGTCAAAACAACAAAAAGAGTTAACTGAATTCCTGTCATCACTAGCCTGTGTTCGTTGTTGTCAACAACACTGCAAGACATTTGCGATAGATATAAAACCAATTACGTTAATAGCATGCATTCCATGTTAAATTTACGATTTACGGGGTGTAGCCTCTTAGCTTAAGGAAATGTGATGACTTTGAACAGTTTTGATAGAAGCCACAGCGCACTCATCGAATATTCAGAGTACAACAGTCTCATATTTCAAATTGTACAACTTTGATCAACTTTAATTATGTGTTTCTCACCTCTTCGTCCAGACATGATATTAAAGCTGCCGACTTTTCTTCTGTTAAATTTTCCGTACATTCAGTTACTTCAACCAACGGTGGAGAGTCAGGATAAGTCTCCGTGAAGGTGAACCGTAATGTTGCCGTCACTAAAAGAAAATTGAAGGAGGGTTATTACTGGTCTATTAACGTGTAAACCGTGCAGTTTAATCCTGTGGGACCGTGTGGGAATAAATTCGACGACCGTGGTATCGAGAGGTTAATGAAAGATTTCAACCTGTGACAATGACGTCATCCCTTGTATCTTCGTTGGATCCTTTGATGAAAACATCCACAGTGTGAGGATCATCAGAAATTACTAAAAAAAAAATGATCAAACTTTAATGAAGTAAATTACTGCGGGTAACAGAAAGTTCTGGAAAAAGTAAATTCAAGAAAACACGAAAAACATTATTCAAATTCTTGAAATTACTAAAGTTCAAACATTTTTTAAAGAAGAATTAATGTGCCCTAAAAAGTAATGAATCTTTGAAAAGGCTTTAAAAATCTAACAGAGACAAGATAGAACTTACTGGTTAGTTCATCCGAATAAATGGCTTCTAATGCTTCGATTTCGCCATCTTGTTCTTCTTTGTAGTCCATTGTTTACAGAAGTTGTCTAAATATTTGATTTTCTAAAGTAACAAAACACAACTTTGATCTTCCATATCCATCGTAATTACAGTCGTGTAGTAAAAAAAGAAATCATATAAAAAAATTTAAGCATTCAAAGCAAAAGTAATTCAATATTTTTTATTAGTTGTTTTACACATTTCTTTCTATCTACATACTGAGTAAAGTGTTGTGATGCTGTAGTCTACCCGATATACCGTTTCGGGCTTTCTTGCCTTACTCGGGATATCTCGGCATTAGTTTAGATCCGCGTAGTCAGAAGACTAGGTTCCACAACAAGTGCATTAGTTATAGTTTTCAACTTTTGGACTACGGGCAAAAACACCCGAAATGATAAATCGGGTAGCCTACAGCTCACAAAATGGTACTATCATCAACAATATACAAACAAGTAAAAAATAATGATAAGAACATAAATACATCTTTCATCTGTTAAGTTCTACAAGTACACGCAAAATAAAAAAAATGAAATGTGCAAAATATTTACAAAATAATAATAACAATAGAATTCCTGGATTCTTAATTGTAACCCGGCCCAAGGTAATAGACATATGTTACAGAAGTAAGGATAAGGATACAGAAACATAAAAATTCTTTGCACAAAGAAAACTTCAAGATAAAAAAAATGTTATAGATATATAAATATTCCGATGATAATAAATTACTAGTGTATTAACGAAGAGAGGGCAATTAGGACATTGATCAACAACAAACCGGTGCCTAGCAACAGTATGGTTGTTTGAATTTGCACACGCGCTTTATGTTGATTGGGTAGTAAAATCTTTAAAAGGATTTCCAACGTATGATGACCATCTAAGTAAAAGCAAGGTACCATGTTCAGTATAGCCAGGGCAGCTGAGATGGAAATCAAATATAAACACAACGATTCAAGGTGTTTGGGTAGGTTGAGGAAAGGAATTGACTGTTTCGGCACATAGTTGGAAACCATGACGGTCGAACTTAATTCTCGTGCTTCTCCGACGAATAAGATTTCTCGTCCTTTCTTATGCTGCAGTCGGATGATACGGGTTGTATTCTTAGTTAGCGGTTTCAAGCACAATGTTGTTGAATCAGTACTGTTGGGACAGTCCGTACTGTGTTGGCACATCCTACCAGATAGTGTTTGACGTGCAGGTAAACATGAATGTTCCGTGAACTTGGAATTATATTCGAGTGATGTGCGTACTAAGAAATTAGCGTTGAAAAGTTTTTGACCTATGGAAGATAGTTTCAAATGACGTTGATACCAAAAACAAAATCTATAGGCACTTGTGTCGTTACAACAATCAGGTTCACCAAAGTTGACTGTCAGTTGGGGTAATGAAGTGTTGTGTGTTATGATATAGTTCAATGGATTACAATAGCCTTCCACTGGATTCGTTTGTATTTGGAGAAGACATTGATACCAATCTTCCACATTTCGTACCGGACAATTATTCACATATTTGATGGAATCGCCAACGGGGAGGCGATTTGCGATTGACGATTGCTGAATGGAATAGAAACAAAACTTGAATAATAAAACAACCATAGCAACGCTGACGAAACATTGTATACTTAGCCCAGGACGGATGTCATATTCAGGTCCTTTTAGGGAAAATTGTCATAAGAAAACACCGATGTCTTACCCGGAGCCAAAATCGAGTTATTTTTGCCTGTCGTGAGCTGTATCTTCGAAAAGTGTAAACACTGGGGAAAGTTTAACCTTTTTTTTAAGGAAGAAAGTTTTAAACCTTTATATGTTCGCGATACAAAAATTAGTTTAATATTTTTGAGTGAAAAGAGCACTTTTGCATTCAAAAGAATTACAGCCAAAGATGTCTTATGGTTGACATCCATTGCTTTTCTCTTTGGAAACACTTTTCATTTGAGAGAAACTTTGATAATTTTGATCAGATAAAACTTACAGGGGTAATATAAGTGACCAGCACTCCTTGACCAGTAACATAGAAAGGTGACAACAGAGCCGGCAACGAGATTGACACCAAGTAGGCAAGTAAAGCTAACACAAAGTTATGCCATACTCCTGCACTGTAAATACGAAGTTTCCTAAAAGGTGTGATGATATCCAATTGGTCTGTATGTAACTCCACAAATGCACCAGGGTATAGAAACATAATGAAAACACCAAAACTCAACACTCGCACATTCTCCCTAGAAAAGAAGAAGGTATCAACGATAAAACAAGAATAATGTGACATTAAAAAACACGTAAATAATTAAGTGGTTAAGACGCTTAGCTTAGAAGGGTACCGCCGCAAGGTACTCGATGGTGAAAATTGATAATCCTATAAGGCTCCTTTGTAGGTGTTTTGCAAGGAAGACAACACCCCCCCCCCCCCGGATAGCAGTTCTAGAGTTGAAGAATCTTATCCTAAGTAAAAATGATCAAATAACAGTACATAATAAAACGGGGTACCAAACAGAGAAAAAAGCATTGGTTCTAGTTATTAATAAAAGTTGGTCCTCAAAGAATAATTCTATCTCACCTGACAGCAGCAATTGCATGTCCTACTTCATGGAAGGTTCCAGAAACAATTAGAGTAATCAAATAATATGACACTTGATTCCATGGTAGATTCACTCCTGGCATCTAAATTAAAATGATTTTCGAATGAAGTACAGCAAAATAATTTTTTCTTATGAAAGTACGACCAATGATCAATGTCAACAAAAACACAAATTGTACAGAGTAGCCAAATCCTTTGATTTTAATGTTTTATTAATATAATAATATAAATTATTAATATTTAAAATGTTTTAGAAGTCAGATTCTCTTGACCAGAAATTTCTCATTTATCTCATTTGGTTTATCTATGCGAACACTCCGTATAACAATTGATCTCCATCCTTCTTAAAAGAATTCAACATGCATAACAATCCATAAAACATACCACAGGTTGTAAAAGTTTGTCAGCTTTCGTCTCTTTAATAGACTGGTACAACATATAAGCTAAAATCACCACTGAAGTTACCATGGCTACAATTGCAAAAATTGAGCCCAGGCTAAACCATATTAATGAGAGTTTTGGGTTGAAGCGACCAATTTTGCTGAACAGTTTGTTGAACATTGTTGTTTGCCATCGAATTTGACACGCTGATAATGTGACACCATAATTGATGAGAGTTTCTGTGTAATAAAAACCATATTTCCTGGATCCCTATCAAGAAACAAGAAGTTACATTGTTACCTAATCCCTATTGTGCACTTCTTATTGTGTAACACACAAACTGAATTGATTTGTGAGCAACACAATCGTGAAATACATTGCTAATGATACAGGTAACCACACCAAATCTCTAACAAGCTATCAAGGGTAGCCAAGAGAGAGGTAACCACGCCAAATCTCTAACAAGCTAATCAAGGGTAGCCAAGAGAGATGATACAGGTAACTACGCCAAATCTCTAACAAGCTAATCAAGGGTAGTCAAGAGAGAGGTAACCACGCCAAATCTCTAACAAGCTAATCAAGGGTAGCCAAGAGAGATGATACAGGTAACTACACCAAATCTCTAACAAGCTAATCAAGGGTAGCCAAGAGAGAGGAAAAAGAAGGCAATCGATTAATCAATCAAACAAAATGAATGGTTTGAAATAAGGATGTATAGAGCACTTACTTTCAAGAATACATTCACCAGGAATATTGCAGCCCAAAAGAATATGACAAGAAGTAGCCCAGAATCTGATACCAACATCTTCTTTAACAATCATTCCAATATACTAATTAAAGAAGAAAAAACACAAAAGTTAGCAGGCAGGAGGTAAAATGGGGTAAACGATCACTTCTATGTATCATACACTGATCCTTATATGAAGAATTGTACATATGCTGATCCTTCAAATAAAAATGTACCTGACTTACCTGATTTCAAAATCTTCATTACATACATACATGGCTTTTTAATATTTTCACTAAAAAAATATGTATATCAACATTAACCATTAAATACTCTTAGTCACACTTGAGTGATATAGATAATAAACACTAAATTTGTTTGAAATCTTGAAAGAAAACATTTGTTATCAATACAATAACTTTTTGTTGAAAATCAAGGAGATTGCAAAGAACTTTATTTTTCAATGTATATCAACAAATCTTTAAGGCAGTTTAAATATTTTAAGCTTTTAATTGCAACTTTGAATTTTTCTTTGTGGATATTCATTAAAAATATTCTAGGAGTAAAATTACTTCAATTTTAATACCTAATTGTGCTAATAGACCAGACAGCAGAATTGCCACCTTGAATCTTAAAAATTTCATTGGTGTTTTCCATTATCTCTACATTATGACAACAATTTTAAGGAGAGTTGCCAGGCAAAAAGATTGTGCTCAGAATCTACAGTCCGAGAAGCTGGAATCCATTTCAACCTAAAAGGGGGAGCCACAAAAAATGAAAAATTGAAAGTTTTTAAATTCAAAATTTTGTTTTCGCACCAGTAAATTGATCAGAGTAGATGAAAAAAATGTTTTTGTTTGTCATTGCCGATTCACAAGTGGTTCAAATGTCCAAAATTTGATGCTATTGGCTCTTTTGCTGACATCAGCATTTCTAGGCAGTAAATTTCGAAATACTTCAAACAACACCAATGAAAATTTTTATAATACGAGGTGGCATTCTGCCTCATATTGCCTGGACTATAAAATAAACCCAAAAGCTCAATTATGAACAAAGTTTATAAATTTTTTACAAAAATCATAAGTATCAAACAGGAGAAGGATTTCTTAGGTAGAATCAGACTTTATTGAAAACTTAATTTAACTGATTTAATTATCAAATTATTTGATTTGTGAAAGGTGTAAAAAAAGAGGAGCCAAAGGTAAGAAATATAAAATGGTAGCAAAAAAATATACTTGTAAAAAAATTGAAAAATTGGTCTTATAACAAGACATTTCTAAGGGGACATACAGAAAGTATGTGTGCAAATGAGGAGCGAAGGTGTCAAAGGTTTTGCAACATTTACAATATTGTTTAAATGAAATCATTAATTGTCTTACTACATATATTGGGAAAGGGGTCAAAATATGGAAATTTAAAGCATACTTTATGGATGGCTCCTTATGATAAAACTAATTTTTTTTATCTTTACTCTAAAAGTTAAATGAGAAATAAGAATTGTTCTTTTATCTCTAAAAATAAAAAGATGGATCCTTTTTATATATAAAATAAACGACAAAATAAATTATTTTCAAAAATTAAATAATATGAAATAACGGGCGAGCATCAATCTACTCAATAGAATTAGGTTTTGGTTGTTTGGAACTTTCAATTTGACCACCAGAGGTTTCTGTTTCCATTTGAAATGTAGCAAAATCAATGGTTTCCCTAATTGTAGGTATCTCATCTGTTTGGTTTGTAGATTGGACAGTTGAATCTTTTAAAGTGTGACCAGCTCCTGAGAAGGTAACACCTCTGTTATCCACATTCGATTTTGATAACAGCTCTTTTTGTTTTTTTAAGCCTTGTTCATTTGCAAGTTTTAACTCTGGGTCAGTTAATGGTTTAACATGAATATGAGTACTACCGAGGCATAAAAGTATTTCATCTTCGTCTTCACTATATGAAAAGATTTTCCCTGGGAAACAAGGTAACGAAAGGTGTTGATCTTCTTCAAGTAAACCCAAATCTCGAAACGCCATATTATAAATCAGTCCATTTACTTGAAATGAAGCACGTTGTGAACAGGCCCAAGACCATAAATCAACTTGGTCAAAAAGGGCAAATAAAGAGTTTGCGAGTTGGTCGATGCCACTGCTTTGTGGATCTTCTTCCATATTCTCAGGATTGTTGACTGGTTGGTGTAATGTTGCAAGTATTTTGGGAGCTTTCTTTAAATGTACAGTCAGTCTATCTCCATGTTTCAAGACGGTCAAAGGTTTCTGTTGTCCTTGCTCATCCAAATTTTCCTCCAAAATTTTAGGAGGGAAGCCATATTTTATAATTATTTCTTCGTCGTTAGTCTGAAAGTGGTTAATAATAAATACTTCCAGATCATAATACGATGTGGTTTCTAGCAATGTAAACATGACATTCCCTCTGTCCTCACAAACGATACGAATCTTCTTTGTTGAATTAACTTTTTTGATTTTTTCCCGTGTTGGAGACATGCTAGCATCTTTACTTTTAGCCTCAGATGATCTGTTTGGTTGGGATACTTGCTTCAAAGTTGAAGAGCTCATTCTTTTTTGTTTTACAGAAGCTCCATGCTGAATTTTTTTCTGAACAATTTTCTCACTCTTACTTGCATTAAGTTCTTCCTTGTGAATGCTTTTTGATTTCTCGCCAGTTAAAATGATCTTGGTTGGAATACAGGAGATGTTATCAACTTGTTGCTCTTTTGTTTCCTTACTGGCTTTTGTTGTGTGTTGAAAGATCATATCAACGACTTGCTGAACAAGCCTCTCACTTCCAAATTCCCCAGGGAAATAATTTTGAACAACTTCCTGAGCTACTTGGAATGCATTTGAGTTCAATGATGGTTCAGCTTCCTCTTGAAACCAATAAACAAAATCATCAAACTTTTGATCATTCCATTCCAAAGCGATTGGAATTTTGATGGGCAGGTTGTCATACTCCTTACCATCCCAGTAATGTTTATATCCACAATTACAATTACTCTTATTAGTAGCAGGGGTCGATAACTGATCACCGTTGTAGTAATCTAGGGTGCCATCGATTTTCATCAAACGTAAAGCTCCTTTGCAATGTCGACACTGCAGCGATTCATCATTATGTACATACTTTAGCTTATCCTTTTCTTTATTGAAAACACAAACAATTTTATGAACGGGAAATTTGTATTTATAGCCATCTTTTAGTGTTCCATGGGTCTTCTTTGCTATCTCGTACAACTCACCACCTACGATAAAAAAAGTGTAAAAATAAATGTTTTGAGAAAGATGACCAGCGACTATACAAGAAAATTATTTGATTACAATAACCAATTACAATAATACAATAATCTTGATAATAAATCTTTATTGAAATTCCTTCTCTGCAAGAATGATGATATTCCTATGGTTTTGTTTACAAAAGCCTCTCAATTGAAATTCCTTCTCTGCAAGAATGATGATATTCCTGTAGTTTTGTCTTAAATAGATGCCCCCCCCCAAAAAAAAAAGAAAAAAAAAGCACCAAAACTTAATAAAAGCCCTGGGTGTATCAAAGTATTTCTATTCATATAGAATGCTTGTATTCTATCTAAGAATCTTACCAGGTTCGAAAAAGTTTAAAGAACAAGGCAATTTTTCTTCGACCACAGCATGGCAATATAGACATTTGTATAAGCGCTCTTCTTGAGCCATTGCTAGGGCTGTTTCTGTAACGACTTGAGTTGAGATTCCAACCACACCAGAGGGCCGGAAGATATGATGATACACATCTGTTACTACAATTGGGGATACACCTTTCAAAAGACAAAAATGTTTCTCCATTGCTGCGGTCAACTTGATCAAGTATTTTTCTTGCAGGCTATTATTGCCTCCAATGATGCAGCAATTGCTCTCAAATTTGATGTACTTAACCAACAAATTTTGAGGAAGACCCCAGACTTTTGGGAGTAAGTTAACCGGGAACCTTGGAAGTTTTCTGCCATGAACTCCAACAAGTGGAATGAAATGGTTACGACCCTTACTACTCCATGAAACAACAATAGGTTTATGAAGCTCTCCTTTTTTGTTTTTACATTTCTCAAAAGGGACAAATCCTGGAAGGAAAACAGCGCTATAGTCTCCTTTAGACTGCATACCCTCTAAACTGTCCATCAAAATAATTGGTCTGTGTAAAACATTAGCTAAGCCAAGGATATGAATGTTTCTTAAGCCATGGGTTTCCCCATAGCTGGGAACAAAGTTTGGATCGCATTCTGCAATGATATCTTTCCACTCAGATATCTCAATGAAATCTTTGAATAAGTTTTTGTAATCATCTTGTCGAAGAATGAAATGAAGTTTAAGATTCGTTAACAAAGGATGCCAAAACAGTTCATGACCAACTAAGGCTCGCGATATTGCATGTAGCAGGCAATGTCCATCACCATCTGCATGAATGGGAAGTAATCGCTCTTCCCCTTCATTTACTTTGGATATCTCTTTTAAAGTATCCTGTAGGTACTTTGCAGCAGTATCTTTGCCATAGCCAGGTATATGAAAGTTTTGTTCCTCAATCAAAAATGCACGATCAGCCAGATGCGAACAATCAAAAGTATCCCCTTGATTCATATCACATAAAAGGCGAACTTCCTGACTGTCTTTATGTAAGCCATATTTTGTGAGGAGTGGAGATATCAATTTACAGCCATAGTTGGATAAACCTTTCACCTTGACAAAATCACTTGTTTTCTTTACATGATCTGGTATTTGTCCAACTACAATACTTTGTAGCAACCCTTGTAGTGCATGACCTGGATTTGAAACAGGTTGCACATCTACAAGATGTTTTCTATCATGTCGCTGCCCACAGTTAGTACATTCTATGGCGGCATTCAATTCTGCTGGGAAAAACAATTGTTTTTTGCACTCACTATCAGGACAGATCCCAGTCAAGACTTTCATTTTTAAATCATGTTTTTTCTAGAAAATCTAAAATGAAAAGAAAATTACTATTATTTTCAGATATAAATCTTTCCTTTGTATTCATTTTCTATCAAAAAGAGTTTAACAAGAACTGGATAAAAGATAGAAATATGTTGAATTCCAAGACAAGTGAATTTTGAAATAACTTTATTAGTCTTTTAAATACTAAAATAGACGAAATCACTTTAACTGATTTTGTAGAAAAGTGAATCTACCCATTACAAAATTCCTTACAAATCACGTACAAAGGTGTGGATTGATTGAACATGGGAACATAGTTTTAAACACATACTGTATGCATCATTTTTCTGTAGATTGATATCTTCTGCAATTGAAAATTGATGCGTCTCTTACAATGCAGCGTTTGATAAATAGCCGCTTTGAAAATTGTAAATGACTCATAGCTTATTTTTCATCTTGCTTTTGAAGCTTTAAATGCTCCATTTGATATAAATATATACAAAATACAGAAACATATATAATAATTCACAGTTTAAAAAATGTCAAGTACTTATATTTGCGTCAAGTATAAACAATAACATGTACTTTCAGCATTAATAGCTTATTCTTTGCTAGTACCTTAAAACTCTTCCAATTTACTGATTGGTAATCCTATCGTTTCGTTTTACTTCCTCCAGATGGATCCTTATGAATGTTTAGGACACAAACTATCCATTGTAACCTGGTGCTGGTGCTGCTGATGGGTTGTTTGTAGGCATCATCAGATTGGCTGGATATGCTCCCCCATCTGGGGCTCCCATATTCCTAGCCATTTGTTGCTGCATCAGCATATTCTGAATCATTTCTGGTGTTGCACCACCTGGAGGCATTCCCTGCATCATAGCCGGCATCATTCCACGCATTGGTGGCATACCAGGAACATTTCCATCCATTGCGTTCATTGGTTGCCCAAAATTACTCATCATAGCATGACTCATGGGGTTCCCTGAAGAGGGACGAATGTTTGCATGAGAAGGGTTTGAGGCAGTTGAAGGAATTGCATTTACACTGTTGGCTATTCCATTGGAAGTGGTGGCATTTGCAGTCGGCGTTGAGACATTTGGCTTTGCCTGACTTGGTGATGAACTTTGAGGCATTCCTGGTGATGGTGCATTCGTTTCAGAAGAAATTGCGTTATTCCTTGTAAGGTTTGTCTGCATTGGATCTGCAGGTGGTGAAGATGTTGGTGGTATACTAGAATTGACTGGATGCTGCTGATTCTGTCCTTGGATAGATGGCTGCTGTGGTGAATTTGCAGGTTGCTGTTGTTGTGTGGAAGCAAATTGCTGCTGCATTTGTTGTTGTTGTTGTTGTTGTTGTTGTTGTTGTTGTTGTTGTTGTTGTTGTTGTTGCTGCTGCTGTTGTTGCTGCTGCTGTTGTTGCTGTTGCTGCTGCTGTTGTTGTTGCTGTTGCTGTTGCTGTAACTGTAGCTGCTGCTGTAGTTGTTGTTGTTTTTGCTGTTGCTGCTGTTGCTGTTGTTGTTGTTGTTGTTGTTGTTTTTGCTGCTGCTGTTGTTGAAATTGCTGTTGAGCTAAGTTTTGTTGCGCTGGTTGTTGTTGTATTTGTGGATTTGGTTGTTGTTGTGGTTGAGTTTGAGGTTGTTGTTGATTTAATGTTGAATCTGCAAGTGTCGCTAAAAAAATTAAGTTTCTATGTAAGATCTGTTGATACTGTGTGCATTCTCTCATTTTCCCTTGGTTCTGGTATTCAATAATGGCTTGTATCAGTTGAGTATTTTCATCCAACATTTTTTGTACTGTTGTCTGAGTGATTGGTTCTCTCTTTCCGCCAGCCATTGGATTACCAGTGAATGCTGAAGCTGACATTGTATTTTCTATTAAATATCTAAACATTAATGTTTCATACAGTTATTTGTTTACAACCAACCATAAAGTATTTTGAGCTTACAGTAGGGGGCAATCAAAAAGTATGTTTGCCTAAAATCATGAAATTTTTACCCTTTGACTGCGCAAAGCACTTTTTGAGTGCACAAAAACTGGAGCCCAAATCTTTTGAAAATTTGCTCCTTGTACTGCTATTGTTCTGTTTATTTTAAATTTGAGCATCTGTTAGATTACAATTGAATGGTATAGGTTCCAGCCAGGACAGAAAAGACATTTGTGTTCAAGTTTCACAAACAGTCGTGACAAGCCGTGTTTTTCCTTTATTTAGTCAACACAAGGTTAACTTTATATACTGTAATATTTACAAACAATTAAAAACACCACACTTTAGAGACTAAATAAAACAAAGGAGTGACACCATTACAATAATACACAAAACAATAATATGTGAACTCCCAACATGTAATGTAATGCGGGTGATAACCAGGCGGGCAGACCAAATTTTCCAATTTCCCTGATTATTGCAAAAATCGGAATCCAAATTTTCCAATTTTTCCAAAAATAGGAACCCGATTATCCCGATTTCCCGAAATTTCAGCCCGAACGAGCACAGGCTAGATAATTCATTGCAGAGGCCCTAACAGCAAAGCTTTTTGGGCCGACGCGCATAGGCTATATGCATAATGAATAAGATATCTCATTACAATAACTACAAGTGTTAGAGACTTGAAACTTTCACACAAAATCAATAATGTCAAGATAGGGCTTCATACAAATTTCAGTTCTGCAGGTGGTTTGGTGTGACAAAAGACAAATAAAAATATTTATTTTAGATTTTGATAAAAACTGATTCTGGTCTGCAAAATACACGTTTGACACATCATTTTTTCTAAGCATGCTTCTTTCTCATTATCTAACACTGATCACAATTTTAAGTTGAATAATTAAAATAATTAGTTTTCAAGTTATTGCTAATTTTGTCTTTTGGTCTGTAAAATATCAACTAAACAGGTGGCAGAACTGAAAATTTGTATGAAGCCCCATCTTGATACAAATAAATTATGCGTCAAAGTTTTAAATCTCTAACACTTGTAGTTAAAATGAGATATTATTGATTATGCATTGTGATTATGCATATATTATTTCAAAAAAACATTTTATGACACTTGTAACCTACAAGGTGGCCACTTCCTCCATTTGGTATATTAATAGAGGTGGTCTCCTGCAAATATAATTGTATCTGATCTATCTTATGCGTTTTGTACCTGCCTTTTTACAAACTACTGTATATTGACAACATTATGTGAAGTGAAAATATATGCATATACACTTCACATAATATTTCACATATTTCAGTTCCTTACAAATCATTCAATAAATAATTCATTATTGTTTGTTTTTGTTTCTCTCATTCGTTATTTTGTCTTTACTTTAGTTTCTGACATAAAAAAATATGTTTTCTTATAGCCATTTCAGAGCTGTTTGTACTGTAGTGTGATATTCAGTAGCTTTAGAACCTGTTTTACTGTCAATCTTTATTCTTCCATTCGTTTTTCCACTTTGCGTAGCTCACCTTAACGCAAATGGCACCCAGTTGAACTTGCTAAAAATGCAAGGAACATATGCGCAATTGACAACATGGAACTGCATATTTTGAATTTGTAAACAGCAGCGCGAAAAGTTGACAACAGAGATTCAAAACTTAATCTGAAAGATCAACTAAGGCTTTCAATAAGCAATGAGCTTTCAAAACAAGTTTTCAGAGTTGTTTGGGGGTATCATTTTTAATTAAGTAAAATTTGCGTAGCAGAAGTGGGTCCTATGGTGAGGGAAAATACGCTTTTGTAAGGAACAAACACATTTTTGTCTCCTATACAGTACAGTAGACAACTTATTTTATTATGAATTGAACTTTATGACAACTTTAGCAATTTTATTTGTTATTGTTTTTTTTATTTTTTTACTTGATTAAAAATATTTTTTGGTCGTTGAGTTGGGCGACCAAACCAGTAACCGCAGTATCAAAAACCTTCTGGATACGCCCACTGCAGAAATGGTATATACGACTTAGGGTGTTGATTACGCATGCGCTATTATGAGCAAAATCGACAAAATCATTCACACTGTAGGCATGGCAACAAAAAATATTGTATTTAATTGCAAAATTGATTACGTAATGGATTACATCATTCCAAGATGGCGGATAAAGTAGCGGAAAAAAGCCGTTGATGAAAGTAGGCTGCATACTTCTGTGATAATTAATTTTAAGGGTCAATAAGAGGTAGAGGAGGGAGTTTCAATGCTATCGGCAAAAAAGAAAAATCGTTTGTCAGCCCCCTTAATAAAACTCTTCACACATCATTCACTCTTAGGCAACATTTATGTCATTTATATATGTCTGTATTCTATTTGGGAAGTACTAGAAAAAGTCCTATTTAAAAATCTTTCCCTGGCTGTCTGGGCTTAAAGCCTGCTGTCTGGGGCTGGGCTCTGGGGGCGGGCCGCCAGCAGGGTCCAGGGAAGAGCTCTTCCTTTCTTTCTTATTTATATTCAGAAATTGTTAACAACAAAACTTGGATATTTTAAATCAAAATATTTAGAACTTTAATAAGGCATATATTGAAAACAGTGTGTGAACGACAACACAAACAATGAGAACAAGCAAAACCATAATAAAGCATGGCATGGGCAGATGGGAGAAATTGTATGTGTAGACACATAATAGATATAAATTGGCTGCTATATATAGCCTCTATCAAAATGAAAAACACATTGCATCATCTTTTCTTATAGACTAAATAAAGTAATAACGGCAGAACTGACAAATGAATAAACTATACTTATAAGATAGATAAATAAAATGTAAAGTAAAATATTTCCATCGTTTGTCTTCTTTCCGCATCGCATTCTTTGCTTTTTGACATTTCGAAGTGAGCGCACAAAAAACCTAAAAATACCAGGATTGCACGCTGGGCGGACACCTGATATCAATGGATCCAGTTGACGCGAACCATCATTTAGGTGTAGAAATGTGGTAAAGGTTAAGGTTAGCGCGTGATATAATCGTCTACCCGATATACCGTTTCTGCCTTTTAAAATGCCCGAAACGGTATCGTACGGAAGCCCACAGCGGCCACGGCGCGCGAAACAAGAAAGTCACGGCACATATAAAGAAAGCCACGGCACAAATAAAGAAAGTTACGGCACAAATAAAGAAAGCCACGGCACAAATAAATAAAATCACGGCACAACAAAGAAAAGTCACGGCACAAAGAAAGAAAGCCACGGCGCAAATAAAGAAAGTCACGGCACAAATAAAGAAAGCCACGGCACA
>JAYRBV010015591.1:0-12637 GCA_036023255.1 Mitrocomella polydiademata
ACTCAAGAAAACAGAGTATTGCCTACAGACCACCGCAGCGGCAATTCGCTTAAAAAGCGAAGCAGAGCAAGGTGGGAAGTTGCGCAGACAAAAAAGAGCATCAAAAGTAAAAGTAAAAGCATTGTTATTTTGTATATATATATAAAAAAGTCAAATCGATATATAAATATTAATTATGACAAAATTAATCAAAGATATTTAAAATCTATTTAGAAAACAAAATTTATTAAGAATTGACTAGTTAGTACCCTAAGTTAATGATAAACACTTAAGTCAAATTTGTCAAACATTTCGATATAATAAGCTAAATTTCAATTTAATGCTTTGGAAAAAAGGATGATTCAATGTTGTAGCTCAAAATAATTCTCCTTGGAACATCTACTAGTTCATACTTGAATACAAAGCATCAATCAAAATTCAATTGTTGTATAGACGTTGTTTCAACATTCATCAAACGTCAGAAGTAAGTTGACTTGTTTTACATGTTCTGCTTGAATTTGTTTGCTGTTCATAAAAATGCGGACCAGATTGCTGTTGTTGTTGTTGTTGAGAAAACTGTTGGTGGTGTTGAGCAGCCATACTATAAGGATCTTCCTCACAAAAGCTCGACTCGGATGCATAACCGTAGTTGGACCCGGAACTGTTCTTAGAGAGACTCCTTTGGATTGCCCTCCGAGCTTGATGAGGCATCATTGACATTGGGTGTCCACCTTGTTGTTGATGGGCTGGTCCGCCTCGTGATACAAGGGGCGATGGCGGCTGCATATAGCCGTAGTCACTCTCAGATGTATACCCACTTTGCATCCCAGTGGGCGTGTCGTAACCCGAGCGTGCGTAAATAGCCTTAGGAGTAGCATAGCCTGGTGTGTAATATCCAGGCATCGGAGGAGCGTGTTGAGGGGGCAAGAAATACGGCGACAGAGGTAGCTGCTGGTTTGACGGTACCGGAGCTACATAATATCCGTTGGTTGCTACACGTCTTGGTGGTGGTGGTGGTGGGGATGGGAAGTAGGCGGGATACATAGCCATCGAAGATTGTGGCCTACCATCCATATCGCTGAAAGTATGAGGAGGGGGTGGCATATCAAAGGTGAAATGTTGCTGATATCTCGACGCCGTGCTCGGCGATCTACCATCTTGATAACAGCGGTCACTCTGGTAACCACGATGATACGGATCTTCGTCGTAAGCGGAACAGTACCCGTCACTAGAGATCTGTCTGGGAAAGTAAATGTTTCGTTGATTCGCTTTTTGGGGTTGAACGAATCTGGCCTGTGCGTAGACTAAAGGGTCATTGTAGCACAACTCTTTGGTCGTAAAGTTCACAGGCTCAAAGGCGTGGTCAAGAGATTTTTGACTGCCTGAACGTTTCAATTGGTTCAGTCTTTCCATTGAAGTTGTTCTACTGTTCAGTTTGGACATGCTGGGTGTTCGTTGGAAAACTTGTTTTGGATTAGCGTAATACTCAAAGGCGCCATTTAAATTTTCCATTGATTTCGCCCTTGAAGAGGAGGACGCAAATATGTTTTTGATAGAACCTGATTTACCTTTCGAAAGATTACCGTTTTCCTTACTGCTATTTTTACTAACGATCGGTTCTTCTGGTGCTATATAAACACCCACGCATCGGGCGTAATCATTTGAAGAATGGGCGCGACGCCTCCCACCAGGGCTTCCAACAGAATGTTCACCACCAGTTTCCTTTTTCTTTGACGAGGATAGCCGGCTAAAGAGCCCTCGCTTTTTTTGGCTGGCTGGGGACGATATAATTCCATAGCTCTGAAGTTGTCTGTCAACATAAGCATCTTCAATGTCAGCATGCTTTTGTCTCACTGAGTCTTTAAATTTACGAAAGAGTCCCAATTTAATGTGTTTCTTTTGGTGATTCCTTTCGTTATTCATTTGTGTATATGATGAGTTAGAAGAAGAATGTTTGATGGAATTTGTTTGGGACTGATATGGTGATTCCTGCTCGAAACCTTCTTCAATTTTGTTACACTTTTCTTTCCGGCTCTTATTTTCCTTACTCTTGTTGGAATTGCCACCCCATTTAAATTTTCCCATAAAAGACTTCTTTCCGTCAGCCTTTGAGTCCATGTTGTTGAGGACCTGGTCGAGCACCGCCCTCTCTTTCGGATTCCATGTGCCACAGTAGATATCTTTGCCGTTCATCTTTAGAGTCTGCGTAGACGGAGCATTATACAAATTCTCTTCCAATTTGCCCGCTTGTTCTTGCTCGACTGCACCTGGAGGTAAACTTAATCGATTGGAGCCTGACGGTGGTACGTTTTTACTTCCTGCTCGTAACCGTCTGTTCGCATCGACAACGTTTTCTTTGTTGCAGTTGGCGTCCATACCGGCTTCCACCCGTTTACTTCCGGCACGTTTCCGGTATCGATGTTGCTTTTCTTCCGTGGTGTTTTCCGAAGAATTTTCACTTCCAGAATCGTTGCGAGAATCGAGCAGAGAGACCCGACTAGATCGTCGTTTGTCGCGTTCTGATTTGGTCATTCGAGTTTTATTTGCTGCTGCGCAATTCTGTTCGCAAAGCTGTTCGTTTCTTGGCTGTGTTCCTATAAAAGTTTTAAAAGGACTTGACAATTAGTCTCTGCAATGAAAAAATTGAGAAAATTGAGTTGAGTTGAGAAAATGAATTTGATAAATTCCACATACCCTTTCTCGAGTTGATGGACGAGTCTGTAACGTATCCGGTTTCCATCCCTTGGTCATCTTCCGGCGATGATTCTTTCAAGCGTTGCTCATGCAATTGCGACAACCGTTCTTGTAAATGTGCTTGGTCTAATTCGTTCATGATGGCGTGATATTATCCAAAGTTATGTTTAAGTTTTCTTCGAGGATTTATATTGTTTTTGGGAAGAAAAATGTTGTTTGTGTTTGAGATATCGTTCCAGTTCGGCTTAACCTCTGCCAAGACCATGTGCTTTAAGTGTTCAATTGGTTTTAATTATAGTTTACGGCGTTACGTTCCTTTTTATCATCCAGCTGTGAGCAGTCTTTCTTGTAAGTCTGTTATTGAAATAAAGTGAAACAAACAAGTTTTAACAAGGTGTGTGTTTTTATAACGAAAACAGAATGCTGACGACATAGAGAGCGACGGAAAGAGAAAGAGATAGCAAGTTAGTCATTCCGCACACCTCTAACCCATAAAATATAGATCAATAATTCATCTTCAGATTTTATTGAAGAACAAATAAACCCATTCATCATTCATTTACGTCAGAAGAAAACTTTAATACACGTTTAAGATTTTTAACACTATCAATATTTTAGTGCAAAGGGTTTTAAGCGATATCAATAATTAAACTCCGTTTTAAAAATCTTCTTTAAAACGCAATATATATTATACTGTTTACTTTCTGGAAACAATAATACAAGCCATTTCCACGGGGCAAACATTACGGGGTGCCCAACATGTTAGTAGTTCACAAAGCTAGCTTCTTTTGAACTCTAATGAAAGGAAGTATATAGCATATGACATAGTGCTCACATAGTTGTGTTTCATTTAAAACTTTGTTATAGATAATCTATGTAGTATCGGTTGCCTATCCAAATGTTAAGCTGTTAAAGCTCGCTCTAAGATGGCTTTTCTCATGAGAAAGAAATGTAGAGATTTGATAGGGCAGTGAAGTCTATTTCTCATGTTGCTAATCATAAATTTCTCTTCACCAAAATAGAAATGGTGCAGGTGTTAAACTTGCCGGAAAGGTTCGCGGGCCTTCGAGCGGGAAGAATTTTCTCCTATTTTGAATAGCGGAGATTAGCCGTTGGCCTGGCCAAAGGGAAAAGATATGTGCTGAGAGAAAGTTGTTTATAGTGGTGTTAACTGACACGCATGTCTTTCAATCGAGACGAAATTAATCAATAAATTCATAAATACATATAAAATCCTATTCAACAGGACTGAAAAATGCGATATAAAATAACGAGTCTGAAAAGGCCTTCTTGTCTAGTAAACTCTGAATACATGTAAACAAAGTGATTCATTCAATACATATAAAAGATGATGCCGTACTGCTCTCCATAGGAACTGATGAATTGGATAAAACTTTTCATTCAAGCAGCAGTTAAATTATTTACAAATCTATCTTGAAATGGGATGGATGGATGAGTTGACGTGCTTGCGAAATCATTGACGTCTGTCTCATTTGCACACGAAAGACACGTTGTGAAATAGACTGACTCATTACATGTACTTTTCCCCGTGTGTCACTATACGGAGCGGTCGAACTGTTCTTTTCTTAAATGTATTTCTTGAATGTGACGTACGGTCTTAACACTGGTTTTGAAATCATCTTACTCACATATTACAAAAAAGAAATTATGTGATAGAAAAATTTGTCTTACTTTATTTTTAAATCAGGGAGTGAACAAACCGTTAGTGTAATTTATACAGAAACCAACTTTTAGGGAACTGTAGTAGTAATATTGACCTTGTTTGATTTATAGTAGCCTCTCTCCCATGTCACTCCCTTATCCCACCACCAGCCAATCAAAAAGAGTTTGCTAAATGACGTGCCAAGCGTGCCTTATGTGCCCTATATATGACTAATTAAAAAATATACGTATTTTCTTAAATAAGAACTTTTAGTTGTAACCATATCTCCACTTTTCCCCTCTTTCATCATTTTCTATTTGAAGAAACAGAAGCAGCCAAGAGGAATATAATTCCGAGAAAAAAAACTAATCCTTTTAATGATTCCTTAGGATAAAATCACAAATTCTTCAATAGGCCAAAATTTAGTTAGATTAAATCAGAATTCTTCAATGTTGAAGAATTTATGTTCCTGATTCGATTTGATTCGAAAAAAATGATATTCAAAAGATCGTCGTTGTTGATTTTTCTGGAGTAACTTCCTCCAAGAGCACCTTTTGGGCGAAGAGCTTTTTCTCGTTCGATATACTTCGCGGGAAGAAACTTTCGCTGATATACCCGTATGACAAGCCAATTTCATAGCATAAAGGTGTTTTTTAGAGAAATAACCAAGAAAATGTATTAAATCATAATGTTAACTTTAGCGGGAAGAAACTTTCGCGGATGACTCATTTTGAAAAAACTGCGAAAATTTCTGACATTAAATAAACGCATCATAAAAATGTTAGTCTAATTGGCAGACCTTGACAAATACGTATGATCCCTATCTTTGACTCTCTAGTCTTTATGCTGAAAAAATAACCTTCATTTTTTGTAATAAGTAAAATTCGAATACAGCATGTGACGAGTGTGCGTTCACAGGGAAAAAATTGCAATTCCCCACCAGGTTAGCAGAAAACTGTCACTAAATGGTACTGAAAAATTGCGAATGGCTTGCGATTGGGAAGAAGTAAATGATGTGAAACTCACCGCCACTACTGCTTTCTTCTTACCAACAAGTCTTTGGGTTTGAGGTGCAGTATATGGAAACTAGACAACCATCACCGATGAATGAACTGTCGACGACTTATGAATCACACAGAGAATACATCAATCCAATGGAACCTATAAATCGACTGGAGTAGGTAGGTAGAGACTCGGACGTATAGAGATAACACAAATTTGAATGGTGAATCCTACGGCTTCTTATTCCCGCTCTATAAGATTTTTTTTCCATTTGAATAATTTAAAACCTCGGAGTAGGGGTTCTCAATTGATTTTAATTAGTTGAAAGAATGATATGCTGGCTTTTGTTTACATTTTTCATAAAACCCGATTGTGATTCATGCATAGTACTTCTTCATATCTAAAAGTCTTTTGAATTCTTTTTCATAAATGAATTACAGAATGGAAAATAGAGGAGAAAAAGTCTTTTAAACCCTTAAAAATATTTTAACTTCCTTTATAGAGTTGGCATAAAGTATCAATGATCAAGAAAAATACATAAAGGAAGCAAAGTGAACTTTTTCCCACCCTATATCCCTCAAACCTAGTGATATTGCGCAGCTGTGAGCTTGAAAGAACAACAAATTTGTTCGTGGGGGCGGGGGTAGTAGTATTCTTTATAGTTACACTGTATAATAATACAAAATAAAATAGAACAATAACAACATCACAACATGCAATGACCTTTGTTGTTGCCATAGATTTTATGTTGTAGGCACGAGATAATGTGCAATTTCGAAAACTACCACTTCCCCAACCTGGATGTGCTTCAAAATGAAAATAAGGTATTTGAATGAGCCACGACGAGCATAAATTCATGTAAATTTTGAATGAATCGCAAATTTTAGTAAAATTTATGAAAAATAAGGAATCCAGTTTTAAATTAGGACTACGATATCTTTACACAGTTGAACCAGGTATGCATTTTTAAAGGTTAAGTTTGTACTAGTAATGATATGGCTTTGAGGGTAATTTGGGATTAATAGGCACGATATTTTATTTTTGAACGATTCAAAATAGCCCGAACGCAGTGAGGGCTATTTGAAGAGTTCAAAAATTAATCGAGGGCCTATTAACCCAAAATTACCCGAAAAAGGCATGTCATTACTGGTTAATTAGACGATAACTAGCTTTTTTACATGAATTGGAGAAATGAAATTTGGGCAGTTTCACAAAAAAAAAATTTGGATTTTTTTTTTTTTTTTTAATGCAGGGTAATTACATTGGAATGCAGGTCGGATGACCGAATTACAAGCCTAAATCTCATAGCATAAAGGTGAAAAAATTGTACTGGTTCATATTGCTTTTGAAATTTCGCGGGAAGAAACTTTCGCGGACGACTCCTAAAAAATTTCGTGGAAAGGGCAAAAGACCGCGAAAGTTTCTTCCTTTAAAGTAATAGCTAATTTCATCAATGCGTAAATGAAAGTGAAAACACCCTTGACATTATAGAGCAAGTGTAAATACTTCTTGAAACCGATATTATTCTACAAGGAATCTATGTATAAACGGTATTTCGACAAAGGTCTTTTCGTAAAGAGAAATATAATGAAAGTTTCGAAAAGAATAATGAAAGTTTCGAAAATATAATAAAAGTTGCGAAAAGTATAATGAAAGTTTCGAAAAGTATAATGAAAGTTTCGAAAATATAATAAAAGTTTCGAAAAGTACAATAAAAGTTTCGAAAAGTATAATGAAAATTTCGAAAAACATAATAGAGAAAACGGCGGATCGACAAAAAATAATTGATATTCTCATCACCAAATAAATACAGTTCTTAACTAATGGAATATCTTAAAGATCTAGATAAAATTTTTTACTCTATTATTTATATTATACAATAAATCTCTACATGAAATAGGTTTAAAATCTATACATGAGTATTATGTACAATAATAATATAGTCTAAAAATCTACGATCACGAGAATAATGTTTCGCGAATACTTCGCCGATGTTACAAAAAAATCATGTATCTTTCTATTGAAATACATAGCATGCAAGAGTTAATGATAGGTACTTAAGCTACAGTGCGTCTCGCGATGATTAGTAACCCAGGGCAGTAGCAAGGTCAAATTTATTGGGAGCTGATGGGGTAAAAATTTAGGTAATGGCTTAACTGTCGCTCACTGGTTGGTTACGAAGCGATTTAAAGTTTCTAAAAGTACAGTTGACGGTCACATCCATGTGAAAAAAAATATTACTTGTTCATTATTGGGCCCCCCACACACTCACTACGGCCCTGTAACTAACCCATGTATATAAAGTGATGTTAGTGAAAATTTGGTGGTCCGGATAGATAAGCATATAATATCCATACAATTGTTCTAGCAATTAAAAGACCCTTCCCGAAATACCATTTATATCTGGATTCCAATCATCAATCTTCAAGTTTCAACAATATCTGCACGTGCTCATATCATCTCAAGGGTGTTTTAACACCTGTTTTACACATTAGTGAGACCAGGAAAATCCACATATGAACGGTATTTCGACAAAATTCTATTGTAATCAAGGTTCCAATCATTCGCGAGACACATCGTATATGTAATAGCTTTACCAGTATTCTTACCTACACCCGATAATATTCTTAGTTGTCCTTGAAAAACACGACAATAAATCTTTCCGCATTTTTATGAAAATAGGCCACGAGATTCGCGAAAATTATTCCCCCTTCCAGTAGCGCGAGTTTTTATATTTTTAAATAATAGAAAGGTAAAACAAAAGTGAGTTTTTAAAAGTCAATAGATTTGGCAATGTGACTTCAAAAGCACAACTTTGTAGAGAAATTGATTTCTGAGTGCAATAGCAATAGCATAACCTCAGGAGTGACCGGTAGAAACTCTACTATATGACGAGAAAAAATTAGTGTTAAAAAACGAACTATTACTCGACTCTGATGGCGCCGCTTCGGTAAAACTTTCAGTCGATTTCATCTTAGTAGTGTCAGCTTCTTGTATGAGAAATGCTGACTCGACAGTTTTATCCTGCAAGTGATGGGGCAGGTTTACGTTCCGCTTCATGGCTAATTGAGAAAACTCGTCCTCAAGATCGACATCTTTGGTCAAGGACTGGCGCTGACCTAACTCTTTATTGCCCTTGTTTTCTGGTGACGGCAAGGGTTTAGTTTGAAAGTCACCAAAGCCTTGGTTAGGAGATGCGAGAATTGGTGCTGCAATTTGTGTAGTAACTGGTGATGAAATAGTTTGATTCGCAGCAAAGGATTCGTACACGATGCTCAAAGCAGACGGGTGGATTGTACGTTTGACGTCAACGATCTTGCGAATGTTGTTCTCCTTGCAGATTCTTAGAGCGCAATCATCCATGATTCTGATTGGATCTTCCTCATCCTGACAGACAAACACGGAGAGCGTTGCCGCGTCTCCACGACCGTCGCGACAGACGACAGCCAACACTTTGGCACGTTGATTATCCGTCGAGAGGTAGGCTAAGTTGGGCAATTTATAACTCATAAAAACTTTACCGTGATCGGCGAAATTTTTACTGCTGGCTTGTGGTGTTGTGACATTGATACCGCTCTCGTTGATGTGCAAATTCAGCTTTTTCGACTGAACAAGTGCGTTGAGGAATGAGAATTTCTGACCGTACATTTTCTTGACAATAACAGGGTAATCTTCCTCGCACAAATTGGGGATGTGTTCTTGACCTAAATACGTCACACGGTGCACCTCGTCATCCCTGACATCGTCGTCAACAACTGAGTTGTCATCAACATCGCGGTCATCAAAAAGGTCATCCTTCTCTGGTTCGGTGTTCAGTTTCTTGTGTTGTGAATACCGACCGCGACCAAGCATTTCTGACACTGTACCAACTTTTCCCAAAAGGTCCTTCCCCAGTAAAAGAGACTCTAGCGATACAATTTAATACCGAGGAAAATAAACATTTGGTTCAACATCAACAATTCAAATACTTCGTCCATTCAGTTGCACAGATATGGTAATCTTCTTTATTCATTTGAATCTACGAAATAAAATAACCAAGAACGTTATGTTACAAACAGGCGTTTCTGATTCATTTCACAAAACACAAAATCATTATTAAACAAAGATTAAATGCCAAATATAAACAGAAATTTATCTAACTGTCTTAAAAACTGTCTAGACGATAGTTCTTTTATGGAAAAGAGAATTTTCTCTGGAAATCCTGTTTACCGTTGTACAAAGCTCCCAAATAAAAAAAACCGAATTCATCTCCGTGAGAATCACCCAGGATGCTTATAGGCAACATTTCGCAACAAAGAAACATGAGAACGAGACTTCTCATAGGAAGCAGATGTGACCACCGATTTCAGATTGCGACCTTTCATTTTCGTGATTCCAAAATCTATAAACGTACGCACGCAATAAATTTTGCCCCCACATCATTTAAACAATAGCGTGTTGTAGAACCTTTGACTTTCGTCTGCCTACGAGGTTGTCTATCGGGAAAAAGGTTATCACTGGTCAAAACTCTCTTAAAAAGGTCTGAAAAAACGAGACATCCGGTGATATTTGTCTCGTTCAAACAAACAAAATTAAGAGACTTTTCTATAGAAGAACGACTGATAACTTTTTGGCCGTTGAACTGTATCCTACGTACTAACTTAATGGATGACTACAGAATGTAAAATCGCTCCTTATCATATTCAGGTCCGACTCTTATCCCACAAAGAAAGCCTCATAACAAACCATCTGCATTTTGTGGTTTGATTCAACCAAACACAATCAAAACTAATCAAGTGTAAAGCAAGCTTACTGCAAAATTAAGTGGTATGATTAAAAATGCACGCTGCAAATTAAATGTTGATTAAATAAAGGAAAGCATTTTTTTCAGTTTTAATTATAACATCGACAAAATGTCTTTAAAATGCCATTCCTGTAGAGAGAGTCCATAAAAAATGTGTACTTTCTGACCGTAACTCTATGGAAACATGGAAGTCAGGCTAGTGCATTAACTAAACAGAAACCCTTTCAGAAATTACGTGGCGACAAAGTGAGGATGCGCTCAAGTCATGAGATGAGGCAAGATGAAACGAGACGAGGGAAAGTGACCGATCGAATATAAATTAAAGTAGGCTCGAAAGATCAACACCAGCAATACAACTTCAAGAGTACTTCTGAGATTTTTTTGATTTTAGACCATCTTCTAATTGAGATATGCCACAAGAGGCAGTGAAAAGTTGTTTTCCTATGCGAGTGGGAGGTAGATCACGAAGCTGTGATTTGGCACACCTGCGACAGAAGATATTACAAACTTATTAACATCATGTGAGATAACAAAAACAAAGATATGGGTGGGAAATAACGAAAATGTACTGTACTATATTATACTCCCTTTTAAACGAGTACAAGTACAGAGTACAGATCCCCAGAAAAAGTACAGTGTTTGTTTTATGAATAAAGAGTGCATACCTTGGAAACAAATGTAAAATTTATCCCAACCGTCCCCTCGTTTCCGGCCCGAACAGACATGTTCGACCCTCGCGGACATTGCACCGCTGAGGCCTAAGGGCAACGCCGAGTCGAGACACTCGCCTTACCCCGCAATTGTTAAACTGTTGTTTGAAGTCCTTAACACGACAATGTGACGGGTGTTAAAACAATATTGTCAATACAATTATATCATAATCTAATGTATACCTACTGCAAACTGGGACACTCAGTGAATCCCCGAATAACTGAACACTAAAAACAGTTGTTATATATATATTACACCGAACCATCAATCTTGCAATGTGTACTGAAAATAAATGACGTCATTCTTCACAACGTTAATCATCAGACTACACATCTAAAATCTTCTGTACTCACCGCTCCTTACTGACTTTTCAAATGCTAATAGAGAGAAGAATCAAAACAGCGCATTCGACAACATTAAAACAAGGATTCTTTTTCCTATGATCCAAATCCCGATAGATAGTTATAATATAAAAGTAGGACGAAAACAACATTCATTTTAATATACGTTCGCGGAGAGAAACAGCCCTTTGGAATGAAAAAAGGCTGTACTATATTATACCGGCATGAATAATTCAACAGTTCTTCAAGCATCTAAAATAATATCCCAAAGAAGAACATGAGGTGCTCTTGTTGATAAATGTCAGTGCTAGCTTGAGCATTACTAAAACTCGAAGCGTTATACAGGGTGAACCAAAATGGAGGATGCGGTTATTATTTTTAAAACCATTTTCATCTCCCAAAAGAGAAAATGCGGTATTATTTTTAAAAAAACATCCGACCGTCGTCTCTGTGGCTTTTAAACAGACTTTTGTTCATATATATTTTGATCAATTGAAGCTAATCTTGAGTTTGGGATAACAATACTGGGAATGGCCAATAATTCTTATTAAGGGAAGAAACTTTCACGACCTTTCCCACCTTTAACCGGACAAATATCTGTTGGTATTTTCAGGTACCTACTCATATGGGGATTACCTTTTCAGATGGTTTTCAGTCCAAATCGTTTCGATAGCTCTCCAGGGGCCTTTTAGTACCCTCCCTAATGACTCAAAGGGTTGATACTTCGAGATCTAGCTAACAAAACTTAACAAACAATACCTTTTTATAAAATACGTCTTCTACAGTAGCTCTATCAAGTGAGACAAAAAGAGAGTGGTTTCTCTAAACACAAGGAGAAGGCGAAATTCTATCCAATCAAAGTTCAAGTAATCAGATTATGTTACGAAATACAAAGTATTATATATGTATATACAAACTGAAAAAGAAATCTAATCTTTTGAAGTTTTGAATAAATGCAAGCCCTCTTTCTATCTTCCATAAATCCAAATTCTACGCAACAAAGTTTTATCGAGGTCAAACTTGCTAGGTTATATTTATTAAGTTTTGGAAAAAACATTTTCAACCACATATACGTAAGTAATCACTAGACTAACGGTGGATCTAAATGTTAAAACACAAAGCTATTTTGGTTCACACAGTAAACCAAAAACTAAAGATAGAAAGTCAACAATTTCCATGTAGAACCTACGTCAAAATGAAGATTTCATCCAGAAGATTTCCACCATAAAGAATAAAAATTTGCACAAGTAGTTCTACAAAAAAAAAAGCCGCTGGGTGGCAACGAGGAAAAAAAAATGAAAAAAAGAGAAAATTTGTAACAACTATATGTTGATGAGCGAATATTCTTTCTTCGTAGTCGTGTTCTTTCGGCGAACAATTTCTTTTGTAGGGAGAGAGAGAGAGAGAGAGAGAGAGAGAGAGAGAGAGAGAGAGAGAGAGAGAGAGAGAGAGAGAGAGAGAGAG
>JAYRBV010015602.1:0-12632 GCA_036023255.1 Mitrocomella polydiademata
AACCTGTGTATTTTCTGCCCATCGTTTCCAGGCCATTTATGCTCAAAAATAAACAAATGACGTCACACGCAACCCGTTGCAAAATTAGATTTTTGTCTCGAATTATCAAGATAATTTTTCAGATTATTTCAACAACCAAAGTAGTAATTGAGGCAAGAATTACTGTATCGGATTCTGTGAAAGATTTTTGTCTCGAATTATTCAACATAGCTCGGCATATTTTTTCAACAATCAACTGAAAGGAGTAACTGAGACAAGAAATGTGTTTAGCAGACCTGTGATTTGTACTAACTTGTTGGTAATTAAGATTAGCTGGGCGTACTTATCATCCAATTACGTATGTAATCACTAATTTGTAACAATTAGCGTCACACAAGTCTGGCATCTATCATTATCTCATAATGTTTTACATAATTTATATTCTCTTATATTCATTTAATTGTGTACTAATGATATAACTCTGTCCCGGCAAATATTTCTCTAACGTTTGTCATTTACACTAACATTCAAACAGCATCTTTATAACGTACAAAGAATGTCGCCCGAATGCCTGGCATCTATTGTTCCTTTATTCATGTCATTGTAATTGTGTACCTTATGATAACTGTGTCCCCATCAAATGTCTTTTAAACGTTCACCGTTTACACCTGCATTCAAACAGCATCTCAATGACGTCCAAAGAACGTCGCCATGAATATGTTTGTTTACATTAAGGTCGGACATTAAAAACGTCATCGTTTGACACAATTTTTCCGGTCCAAGACATTATGTGATGCCAGCGTTTTTAATTAATGTTCTGTCATGTATTTATAGATGGAAAATAGTCCCCTCGTTTTCCTGGACAGTGAAGAAGAAATGTCAATATGACGTCAAAAAACCCGACGCAACTGACGGCGGATAAGTCGGTAATGTCGGATTACTTGATGACATCGCCTTATGATATCAATAACACTATGAAATTACATGTTTAAAAATAGACGCACAATAATTAGAGCGAGCACAATTAAGTGATCTTTTTCACTAATCAACGTACTTGCGCTTCTCATTTCGTTCCTTTGTTCAGTTAATCAGCGCTTTGCTTGCTGTAATTAGCATTTGCTTGAGTGAGTGTCGATAATAATTGTATTCAATTTGATTATTCATTGCCTGCTAGGTTGGTTACACTATAAACAAAATTGAATAAATTGTTTTGGTTAAAAAAAAAACACATAATAGCAGCGACATTATATTGTAACGCACACATAATTGGTGGAAATTAAATTTTCAATGATTTCACTGGACTTCATTGATATAATTTGTGGTTTCAGGCACATATGCCTACATTCTTTATATTCTTTTGATACAAAAAACAAGGATGCTGATAGACAAAAAAAATGTCTTTTTATTGACGAGGCACTTTACAACTACCCTTTTGTTGTATTAAATTGTGCTGTAGTTGTTAAACTTTCCTTATTCTGCTCTACATAAGTTTGTCGAAAAAAGATTATTCCTGGAAAACACGATCTCCCGATCTCACGACTCCAACCATCCATTCACCCTAATTTAGACATATTATTATGGATATTTTTTTCGCTGTTCACGTCTAGCCTGGTATCCAAATCAAGATAGGAGAATAACCTTTACGTTCCAAGGAAAGAAACGGGAAAATGAAATCAGGCTGCGGCGAACTAGTTTTGCAATTAGCCAGGATACCTATAACGTTTTCTTGTCACACACAATTAGTAGAAAAATATATTTTAGTGAGAGAAAAAAGCAAGACGGTTTTTCGTCTAACTGCGACTAGTTTTGTTTATTTTGTTGTATATGCATTTGCATAAAACCCCGCCCGCCACTGGTCATCGCTTAGGAAAAGGGGAGTTTTATTTCTCCTTCCATTCATCGAATCCAATAAAATGGAGAGAATAAAGCCTTAATAGGATTTCTTACATGTAAAACAGGGTCAGAGAAGATAGAATTTTCCTTTCTTCCTTCTCGTTTTTCTTCCCTTTTAATGGGGGCTTTTAATGGTGAGCAAATAAGTTTTCTAAAACGTCTGTTGTTGTTATTGTGAGATTACATTGATTTAATTTGTAAGGAAAACAAAATATACCATTTAAAAGAAACACAGGCTTTTTTCTAATAGAAATAAACGAAAAAAAAAAAAAATTGATCCAATCCCTATAAAATCAACAACATTCTATCTTTAACGTAATTATCACTCTTATTTATTTATTTATTGGTACTTTTTTCCCTTTTTTCGTAAAAGCATGGTGGATTTTCTATAGTGAGAAAATATTTACAAATGAAATCGATGCAATGAATTATTGATTTCACTAAACAACGTGTGACCCTCTCTCTCTCTTTATCCTATTTGAAATTTATTTGTTTTTGAAATCTTGCAAAGAAAATTGAAAATTTTTTACATGAATAATATAATTAAAGAATAAATTTTGTTTGCCCTTTAACCGGTTTAGCCATAAGTAGGTGTGCAGTCTAGAGGCAGGCCATATTGTATAGTTTTTATTTAGTCTGCTTTTAGAGGAGAGCTTGGGCCTTGGAAGAGATTTATTGCAAGCCTGAAATAAGTTAGCTAGGAAACCTGGCTTTGTATTCTTTCTCTCTTTACGCGCCGTTCCGCACTTCTTATTATAAAAAACATTTTTGCTGTCTATCCTTTATGTATTTTGTGTGGTGTTTTGATAATTGAAAGAGTCAGGTTTCCTAGTCAGAAATAATCTTGAATAATCACTAGGGGTTCGAAATGTTAAGCTTGGGTGGCTTTTCAAAATAATTGTTGAAATCTGAACCAGGCGTAATTCTTATAAGAAGGATTTATATTGAAAAATATGTGTAAAAATATCATTATCAGCAAAAAAGTATTTCCAGTTGAAATATGCGAAAGTAATAAGCAATAAGAAATTACTAAGCAATTAGATTAACAAATCAAAGCTTCCTTTTTGCAGGTTTAAATACACCCTGGATAAGTTAATATTTTCACTGAATTAAACAGCTTTCAGGGAGGTTGGGAGGGGGGCAACACACGTATTCCTGTGTTATAATCAGGTCTAATGGGTACTGCTCCAAGAAGCTTGTTTTTGACAAAAGTATTTCTCGCATGTTTCCCTCGCTACATCAAAGACTCTTTGTTAGATTACGGAGATAAGCTTAGAAGAGAAAAGGCCGTAATTTCAATGTAATTACTTTTAATTATCCCCGCAAATTCCAAGATTATGTCGCTAATTACCGTTAATGTCCGATTATGCCCGATAATCAATGTATCGGATGTCCATACAGCGTCTTTTTGACGTCCACCATCACAGCGATAAAATGTTGTGGTTCTAAGAGAAAAGTTCTTCTTATGTGCCATTTAGCTGTGACCCACGTTAATGACCCGTTTTATGCAGGGCACTTTGAAACCCTTATTCTTTAACGCATGATCGTCAACCAGAAATATTTCAATTGAATTTTTCACATTCTCGACTCGTGTGTTCGTTTTCCTTATCATACAATCGATGCTTCTTGCGGTATCATATCGTATACCACAAGCGTTTTACTTGTGATTCTAATAAAAAAGTCATGGTTTGAAACCCCCTTCTTTGGTGCAGGTTTATATCTATTGACAATAATTACTCCGTTTTTTCAGTGAATGCTGAGAGCGGGTTGCCAGACTAGTTTGTGTTTTTTTTCTTCTTAATACAAGGATACTATAGCGTAAAACGGAGACCCAATCATCTCTCTTTTTGCCTCAATATACTCGGGAGCGAACGGGCGGGCGGGTTAGATTCGGAGATACAAGATTTCTGACAATAAAAACTGTCTATAGGACCAGTGATTAATCTACTGTATAGCTAGGAAACCTGACTCTTTGTCAATTGAGATTATCAAATGTAAACTTGTTTGTTCAACATCACCAGAGAATCTGTAATTTAGAGGTTTAATTATAGGTCTTCTATCTTCGTTTTTCCACAAACTTTTGATACTTTGCAGCAAGTCTCTCACTTTACAGAATTTTGACCCGAATTCTGTAAATTTTAAATTAAAGATTGCGGAACAGAAGGAAAGACAACCTGCTGCAGCAAGCCTTCTTCTCCTCCGTTTTTTTTTCCCATGCAGTTTTATAAGTGAGAGGAAATCCACCCACCTTTTCAGTGACAATCTTATCCAATTCGAAAAGAGTTTTTTCTCCCTTCAAGCGGATAATAAGGGAGGAGAAATTGTTAATTGATTACATTACGCCAGGACGAATAACAACAACAACAACAATGACAATTGAACCAAATTCACACGACAATAATCCAACAATTGAACCAAATTCACACACACACAGTATTATAATTATTCAAAAACAAAAACGCGAAAATAAACATATATGACATAATAAGAGAGAAAAGCTTCGGTGTTTTCAAACAGCATTGTGTATATTTTGACAGTTTTGTGTTGTGCAGCTCTGCAAGTGTAGTATAAGCCTGGAATCTCAGTTTTTAAGAAATAGAAATCTCGATTCTCTAACCAATTACAGTATAAAGCCAGCGTCGACCTATGCTTGCGAGAAAAAAAGTTTCTTATAAGATACGCTGTTTGAAAAGTAAGTTTCTTATAAGATACGCTATGAGAAATTGCATCCAGGCTATTCCAAAAAGGAGAAGGAAGAGGGAAAAAAGGGTACCCGTGTCTAGCCTAGAAAATGTTCTCCAGGCTAATCCAAAAAGGAGGGAGGCGAACCCGTGTTGAGACCTGCGACACGTTTCTCCCATATTTTGACTCGTGCATGAAGAAGGAATATGTTTAACACCGCAGGTTTCTTTATCAAAAGGGTTGTGACTTGTAACTGAAGTGTCACGCTGTGCTTTAGCTCCTTCTTTTATAATGCTCGGATTTCGAAAGCACATACTAACCTTATGAGAAGGAGTCCTAGTTTGGATTATACCCCACAGTGTAAACGGGGCTGTATAAAAAGAATGTTTAGGGAGTCCTATTTTTATAGATTCGCAGCGTGAAAAGATGTTTTTTCTTAGTCCCCCAAAAAAAAAAGAGAAAAGAAATTTGTGCCCTTCTTGTTGAAACTCAAAAAGGCGTAAAAGAACGGGGACAAAAACCATTATATATTTTAATTCATAAGCCATATACAAATAAAGTTTAGTTTGGTCTCGTAGCCCCTTTTTCATTTCTTTATTTATTCGCGTTCTCTCGCTCTCCCTCCCTCTCTCTCTCTTATTTTCCTTAATTTCATTCTTTTCTTTCATATCTATAAACATAATGGAATCGATGACTTTTCTATTGTTGTATTTCGTTACGCTTTTATAAACCATTTAAAGTGATAATAGAGGATGCTCTCGTCTGATTGGCTAAACGCTTATAATTACACCGGTTCTGATTGGCTAATTTAATATTATGCATGCTCCTCATAAATATGAAACATCAGCGCATCACCGTATCATATAAAGATCTATGCTTTCTCATTTTGGAAGTCAAAGCTTATTCAACACGTTGTATTGTTCGTGTGTTGTAGAGAAGCATAGAAATTATTAAAACTTTATTGATTTATATAGTTGGTCTTGGATATTATAAGAAGAAAAAGAGAAAATAGCTCCATATTGTTGGATTTTCGTTGCATTGTGTGCATTTATTTGATTCAAACAACCAAACTACTTGAGTTAATTAAAAGTGATCGTTCTCGCGATTGACTTTTATAAATACATAAAAAGGTATGATATTATATACTCTTATCGTTGTTTTTTTGTTTAGTATTATAAAATGATATGCGCATTTAACACCATTAAACTCCATATCAATAGCCATGTGACATCACTTTATAGATCACGAAAGATCTCCTTTAGACATATTTTATGCTGCAAATGTTTGCCTGCCTCGTGTTACGTACACTTTTCCTTGGAAATTTTCTTTCTTTAAAGGACATAATTTGTTTACAAAGATGTATTCACGCAATAATTGCCATTTTTTTCTCTCTTTGTGTCATTAACCAAAGTCTGTGTTGTTGTTGTTGTTTTATATGACCGACATAAATTAGCTACCGGTACGGCATCGAATGGCCAATTATCTTTTGGCCAGTAATTGCTTTTCTACGTTGTCGTAATTCTTTTCTTTTTTGCTGTATGCTCTGATTTGTGTTTCGCCGAAAATTTATTTTAGTGATCTGGATGACGCAAATGTGTGGCGTAAAGTTTTCTTAAAAATTTACAAATTTTTTGTCGTTGAAATTTCCCCCGCGATTTTTGTTTTTGTGTAGTTTTTTTTTGCTTTCGTCAGCTTTTTCTAGGTGAGCCAAGAATCGTCTAGTTTCGCCTTGAGTCATATGTAACTTTTTTTACTGGAAGGACCACTTTCTGATGAATATTTGATGGGTATAAATGCGGGATACTTCAAAAATTCGGTTGCTCCAGTCTTTCTCTCTCTCGTGGAAAGAATTTCGTAGAAACTTATTGTGTTCAAAAAGTCAATAATTGTTTTTTTTTCTTTTATACAAATAATCATTTCTTATCAAACTGAAATTGTTTTGTTGTAAGAAAAGATCACTTTATTATTGTATGAGGTTGAAACACGAAAATTAACAAACAAAACAATCAATGCTTTTCTGAATGTTTGTTTACAAAAATGATTTTTTTCCTCGTTAAACGTCGTTTTATTCTGTATGATGGAGAATTCGAGAACAATTAGTGTTTGAATTAATGGGTTGCCGTGGCTATTCTCCTGGGAGTTTCTTGTCAAAATTTCTTCTCGCTAATGATGAAATAAATAACCTGAATTAATCGCCTTATTCCTCTCACGCTTGTGAGGTGACACTATATATTTATTTACGTAATTTTTGTTTTTCTCTTCCCCTTCAAATATATTGGTGGGAAAAATACTTGAAAAATTATTTCACGTCACAAATGGCAATTCACCGGCGGTCTTTCCTTTGAAGTGTGCTGAAAGCGTGCACGCCAGCGGTGAAATTTGCCGTCTAAGAAAAATCATACAGAAGATGTAAAAGGCCTCCATGAAATAAATAATTAATTTTTACTAATAAATTGAGACTCGGCCACAAGGGAAATTTCATTCAATGACAGTTCGCCTAAGTGAACACAACAACAGCTGAAAATTAACAAAACAAAATAGATTGAACAAAAATATCATCTCAGAGGTCAGTTCACCATTGATAAATAAAAACGATAAAGATTTGTTTTTTAGTTTTCATCTATTTTAATTTCTTCTTTCTTTCACACATCAGGTGATGCCTATCATGTACGAGAAAATGCTTCCCAAATTGGAGTCCATTGAAATGGGCGGTAATCCCATGACATCATTACATCCACATCCTAACGCACAGATGATGCCAACTCACGCCCAAATGGCGCCCCACCATCAGTCACACCCACACCAACAGCAAATGGGACAAACGATGGTTCACATGCAAAATACATCTCCTGGACCTCAACTGACCGCCTTAACTCCAGATGACCAATCGCCACTTTCAATGACAAACGGACAGGTAATTACTTGCTTTGTTTTTTTTTCAAGTCTTAAATTTCTTAGGAGAATCGAGAAAATTTTTAAAAACTCAGAGAGAAAAAATTTCATCAGACTTTAAATTTTGATTTCGGCAATAACAAAAGAACAGCAGGAACCCATGGGGTTAGGATGTAACAGTTATTCCTCCTGGTGTTGTTTTTTCCTGACACCCGTCCGCGGAGGTTTATTAGATCACGCGCGGGCGCTTATTAGATTAGGACAATTTAATCAATAAGTTTCCGTTTAAGATTTCGTTCGTGAACAATAGAAGGCTGGTAATCCGCTCGCTGCTCCGCATGCTTCTTTCTATTAAAGATGCATTGATTTTGTTATCGGGTGTCACAACCAATCTTGGTTCTGTTTGGAACGTGTCTTCTTATTTATTTCAACTGTTTGTTTGTGAACAAGATGCCTATTGAAGATTTTATTGCGGAATGCGAGGTTCATATTTTGTTTATGTTTTGTTCTCCATCCATTGACACAGAAGTCAATAATATCTACTTCCAACCTTGCAAAGATTAATTTTCTTGTTTATATTCATCCCAGAGAGTACATCAAATCAATGTTTACTTTTCCTCTTCTTTCAGAATATCTCACCACACACTATCACCGCCAATGGAGAGAGTGGTGCCAAGAAACCCGATCATGTCAAACGTCCTATGAACGCTTTTATGGTGTGGTCACGTGAAAAAAGACGAAAGATGGCACAAATCAACCCAAGAATGCACAATTCTGAAATCTCCAAAATCCTGGGCGCCGAATGGAAGAGAATGAATGACGTCGAAAAGGCCCCGTACATTGAAGAAGCCAAGCGATTGCAAACACAACATTCGATTGAATATCCCAACTATAAATACAAACCACGACGACGAAAGCCAAAAGCAATGATGAAGAAGGACAAGATGGGATTCCCCTACGCCGATCCCAATGGTATGCCGAACGGTATGAAATTCCCTTATCCCTACGCCAATTTGAGTCCCTTCCCCCAAGAATCCATGTACGGTCCCATATATCAGATGCCCGGTGCACCCGCTGGTTACGCCATGTATGCCGCCCCGCCACCCACCGAAGCCGCAATCGCCGCCCGTCAAACCATGATTTCTCCGTCACAAATCCGTCATTCTCCGACGAGTTCCGACTTTTATACGACTATGGCGATGCCGACGGCACGAACGACGTCAGCTGAAATGATGATACCAAATGAACGTTATTCTTCGGTAAATGTCACACAATCTAACGTCCAATTCTCGACGACGCCAACTCTTCACATACCGTCAGAGTCGGGAAGTCCGGCTTACACGCCTATGTACTCTCAAAGACATTTGTAAAGTTAGATACTTACGATGTATGTAAATATATAAAGAACGATATAATTTATTTTTTAGCACTCAACAGTGCTTCTTCATATACACCTCACACATCAACATTTTTTAACTTTTCATTTTCTTTGCGTTTATCTGTTAATGGCTATCTTGTTCAAAATTTAATTGATCTATTCCTTTTTTTTACATTTATATATTCTTGTCTTTCTTCCTGTTCAACTTCTTCTTCCCGTTGTTGTACGAGATTATCTTTATATTCGCGTCTCGTCAAAATGTTTTGAGTTGTATCTCGTACGCATTTTCTTGTGTGTTGTTGTTACCATGTCTAACTATCGTATACAGTTTGGTTCAGGCAAAATTATTGTATATAATTTATGTATTTTTCTTATGTATATATTCAGACGAACAAACGAATAGCGTTCTTTGAGAGAATGTTTCAGTTTGACTTAGTTATGAAACCTTTCCGTATTCTTCGAAGGAAAAAGATATTACGATATTGGGAGAAAGAGAATGGGTTTCCTAGCTAAGTTGCATTCCGAATAGAAAAATACTATTTTGATGTTATATTTCATTAGCTATCCTTTGATATTGTGTAAAGTTAATTTAACCAGGATGGGCTACGCCTTATAAATATTATATAAATATTGAAGACAGATTCGTAATATTTACATTTAATAATTATTAGAGGGACAACAAACATATTTACACCAGAAAAAAATTCTAAAGATAATTTTTAGATTTTCTTTGTATTTCTTTTGATTTTTAATTTTGATTTTTTGTAAAAAAGAATTATCATTCGTGTTTTGTTTTATGAAAGAAACTGACAATTTAACAAATACTTATTTTATTCTATTTTGAGATCCAAAATTATTCCAGACACCCACCCACCCCAAACCGTTCTGATTTTTTTATAAGAACAATCGAATTAGTTAAAGCGTTCTTATCAAGTTTTCGATTGACAGCCGACAATTTTAACATCCGTCTATTTTTCTACAATTAACCGTGAATTTTTTTCCCGTGTGGAATCCCGCCTAAAGAGCGACTCCAGTCTAAGTCGTGAAGGGTTTTATCTTTACAATGTGTAGAAATCATAGTCCGAAACAAAGTTGTTCGAGATTGAAATTTTCAACGTTACAAAACGAGAAACAGAAAAAAACAAAAACTTTTAAGAATTGTTTTAATTATAGAATATGGCTGTCAATAATGATGACGTCATCGTTCCTTCCTAATTAGTGGTATTTGATAATTCGTCTTGTTAATTATCGTTAATCCAATTTATAGAAGTGGATCACACGAAGAGGATTTTGAGTTATTTTCAACACAAGGACATTCCCAGCCGGCAAAACCACTAAATAACCTCTACGTAGGAGTGTGTTTTCTATTGAAATTGCGTTCATTACGATTGGCATTTCAATAGCAAACACTCTCCTACAAAGTGGGTTTTTGAGGAAATTACCCACTGAAGATTTTGTGATATACGCTTGCAATTAGTACTAAAATCTCTGGGACACTTACATAAAAAATGATGATAAATTGCAGGTACCCCCTCTGTTCCTTTGAATTATGACTAATAATTTGACCCCTGCCAGGGCGGGATTATATTTTTTCTTAAAATAGTAAACAACACCCAGTGTACGAAGGAGACAACAACTACCGCACAACTAATCATTCTTATTTATTAATGTCAACATCAACATGCGGAAGTGACTGTCACCATTGTCATCAACGGATGATGACAAATTTGCATGACCTTTTTTAAAGGGCCTTAAAGGTCACTCTTAGCAACCATATGTTTACATATAAATGGAGCAAATACCACTATGGAAATTTTCTATTTTGAGGCAATGAATAGGGGATTTTCTCAAATGGTTCGCTTAGAGAAGGAAACGTTTTGTCTGTCTATATAGGAATACACCGTGGGAAAAGTCATTCAAATTCCAACAAACAAGGGAAGATAATCAGATAGTTTCCCACCATAGAAACTATCGATATGTGGGAGTGCTACAATCAGCCGATGTTCAGGTGAAATATAGCTGGGAACCCAAGTACGTAGCAATAGGGGGGGGGAGCAACTCTCTAGCCTGTTCACACGATTCAACTGTGCCTATTTTACGGGGGAAATTTGATTCTGAGTAGAGACTAACCTGTCTCTCTGACTTTTACACTATAGCCATAAGCAACACAAAATACAAAGCTGATAACAAAAAGATGTAAAACTTTTTATATATACCAAGTTAGGTAAACCTGAATTTATTTTTCGGCTTCGTCGCAAAAAAAATTTCTTACATTATAGGACTTATATGAAATTACATAACATCAAAATTTTGAATGTGTTTAAGAATAAATAACTCAAAACCCAAAAATATTTGAGGAAGGTGATAATGTCACTCATTTTTTACCGAGTTTGGAATCTTTGGTTTCCACTGGGGTGGATCTAACGAAGTGCCCATACCTACCCACCCGCGCCCGATCGCCTTTTTCCACATTTATGGGGAGAAAAAAACAGACAACAATCTAGCAATCTTTTGGTTATAGAGCTGCAAAACTTCGTGGAGAAAGAAATAACATTCGCGGCGTTTTGTTGTTGCTAAAAGAAACATATGTTTGTTCAAATCAATAAACAACAAATAGAAGATAAAGAAACTATAGAACTAGAAGAAGATAAACAACAAATATAAAAGAAGTACAGACCTCGTGGTGTGTGTGTTCATAATTAATTGATGAGGCGCAATCAACAAAGGAATAAACTCCACAATCTGCCGCTGAATCAAGCACGCATGCATCCCGGTGGGCCCACCAGGACGTCCTTTGAACGTCCGGATCGGATCCATTTTGGACGTTTGGAGGTAGGTCCATATGGGGACGAAAGTGTACCCACTGGAACGTTTTATACGTTCATATTTTTCTTTTGAGGAGCCTAGAGTCATGCGTGTGCCGTTTTAAAGACAACGGTAAAACTCTTTTATCTTGGATAATACACCGTTTCAACACTAGAAAAAATTTCAAAACTTTTACACCAAAAGCGATCCCAGACCTTTTGAGTAATGAGTTCAAATACCACCTTGGGAAAACTATCGACGCTATTACCACATAATTAAATTTTAAATAAAAACATTAACAGCATCACATTTCTTTGATGAATAATAAAAGTTAATCATACACAAATAAAGAGGAAACTGAGTTCGAATTTGGTCTAAAATCATAATGGTAGAAATTTGCGTCGAAAAGGTGTATTAAAAGCTGCCCGATTTTCTCTGCCAAGTGAACCTTTTCTTTGGATTTTGACGAACCGAAAATAAAAATTATTGACGAGTAGAACCTTTTCGTGTGTTTACCTTACGTAATAGCCTGAGAACTAATTTTCCGTTATCTAGAAATCGCGGTGTATCATACACTCTTTGATCAGGCGTGCTCGGTTTATTGAATTTCACCGTAAAGTAAATATTGATTAGATGATTCATAAAGTAAAAAGTTATGCTCAGAGTAATTTGTGTACTATTTTGCGCTTTGTTTGATGATTTATCACCTTTGATCGTTGTCTTTGTGTCGTTATTTCATCGTGTGACGGATGCGGCGGCGACAAATATCATACTCAACGTGAGCATGAAATTCAACGCAAACATTAAAATCGTGAGTTATTACATGTCCATCAGACGGCCGCCAACTGGATATGTATGAAGTCATATCGTAGACAAAATCGACAAGTCGATGAAGTCGACGGTGTCGATGGTGCAACGATATCGATAAGGCAACTCGATCAACGGTGTCGATGGTGCAACGATATCGACAAGGCAACTCGATCAACGGTGTCGATGGTGCAAC
>JAYRBV010015613.1:0-12626 GCA_036023255.1 Mitrocomella polydiademata
CAGAGCCCCTCCGCCGACCTTGGATGCCTTCGCTTCAAATACTCAAGGGTTGTCGGCGTTGCAATCCTTCGCTACGAAGACGCCTCCTAGGGGTACTATAGGTTGTCGCATTCCGAATCCTCTTGCGCCGACACCTCTCGAGAGTCGGCGTGAGGTTGTCGGCGTTGCAATCCTTGGGTGCGACGACGCCCTCTAGGGGTCGCCCAATAGAAGTGGTGGTAGTACTGGCGACCTGAACGACGACGCCACCCTGGTACGGAGAATTCTGGCACGGATCCCCCTCCATACCTTTTAGGGGTTGTTCCGCCTTAAAGCACGCTTATTATATACAGCTCTCATTGACACGTCATATTTCATAATACTCTGATTCATTACAGTGAATCCTCAAATAAACGCCGGGAAGAGAGGGGCGTTTGCATAAGAAAGCTTTCAAACAGGTAGATAAAAAATGTCTTGATTGCTTTTAGGTTTTACGCAGACGTAGATATAAATATTCAGAAATTACTAGTTATTGAAGGTGATTTTTATGTAAAAACCTGCATTCTGAGCTCCACCTACATTCTAGTGGGAGGGACCCTATAGTCTATCAGAAATGATAGAACGAGCGTACACGGGTTAAGATTTACGGTCCTTAAAAGGGGAAAAGGAAGAATTTTCCATCCTTTTATACCAAAAAAGTCAAATGAAAATTTCAGCGTAAAATTCTTTACAAAATTATTTCGGATAATTTTGTATTATACTATTTATACAGTTATTCGTTTTATTTTTCAATTTGTTGTAAATCAACGTTGAATAAAGTCCTGGTGAATCCCGCTTTCCTGATTGCATCGTGTTGAGGTTTTGACACCTGTCACACCAGTATTTTGCTAATATTTGCATTGTAACTAAACTAGTTGTGATGAATGTAATACTAGCAATTTGGTCCATGAAAGTAACTTGTACTTGCTTTTTTGCCGACAATTTTCAAAGATTAATCTACTTATTATTACTGGAGTGTGTATATGGCACGCTGGCCATTTTAGAGTTTTTAATTTGGTTTCTCAGTCTTGGTCACACCAACCACGAAAATAAAATTTCACTCCAAAAACATCAGTTAACAAACAAACAAAGATTCAATGCAAAGTCTTCACATCATTGACGTCAAACAAAAACCTGAATATAAAGTGTGCCTTTCTTTATTTTTTAGAACGTCAAGTGCTGGCGCGCAGCGCCCATATTTTGTTGTTATTGTTTTATGGTGCAAGCAGTGTACATTCGGAGCGTTCGACGCTGCGCTCAGCAGCTAGTCAATTATAATTAGATAACTTAATTTCACGCTCGCCACCTGCTTAAACCCAATGTAGTCCAAGAAAAATGAAAGAAGCTTCTCAGTCCTATATTACAAGATTTATTGTGGTTTGCAAATCCTTTTTTTTTTTCGAAGGTTGGTTTACATCGTTACAAATAATTTCAATTGATCACCTCATTTTAATAGTTGCGTATTTATCCACCGTCTATTGAGTTAACTACTTTATACAGGACCAAACTATAAGAACCCATTGTGCGCTAATATGTAAAAACAACAAATCAAGTTATACCAAAGATTCGATCAACAATAAGGGAGGAGCGTTTACCATCATGACACTCTCCATCACAGCGCCAAATTTGATGAATCTCATATCACCGGGCCATAATTTTGAACTGTTTATTTTCCGTTTTCAACAGCTCAGGTTTGCTCGATCAATATTTGTTTATTAAACCAGGAGTTTATGAGTTTATGATATCAATGATCATAATTAAATGAAATGATATTTCAAGGGAATATTTCTCATTAAACGATGCTTAATTTTCAATCCAATCCTTTCCAATAATAAAACTTCTGTAGGAATCAGATGGAAAAATCACCAAATCATATCATATTTTTCTTAATGATGCTTATGAATCTGCCAACAAAACGTGGTTATGGTATACAATTGTCATATGCTTGTCATGTTTCGCCCTATCTTGGATACATCAGATGATGATATTGTTTCAATTTCTTTTAACTCCTGACTGATTGAAGATTCATTGTTTACTATGAATATATTTAAAAAAAAAATTCATGAAATCGAGGCAGAACTTATTTTTTTCCAAATCTATTTTGAAGACAAACTAGACATTTGTTTACATAATGTTTAGAAGGAGTTTATATTTTTGGATGATCTGACTCACCCATCTAAATTTGTTTTTGAAACGTCCTTTCGTTTTACGTAAGAGTTGAAAACTTGAACGGGGGTCATAGTATATATTTTCTACTCTATCAAAAGATTCACAAGTGTCTACGAAATGCAATCTTTGTGGGTTTGTTAATAAACATATTTTTCGTAATTATGACATTTCAAGGCCTGTTGTATGGATGCTTTCTATTACTCTGACCAACGATGATAGAAGTCAGCAACAAACTTGACTTATACTTTTGCATTTAGGCCATCACAGTTTTTTCCTAAATTATAAAAAATTACACACTTTTAAAGCGATTTTGAGACGCAAGAAAATTGGGAGAATAACTTCATAGCAGGTCAATGAAAACCGAAACCAAACATTCCAAATTGGTATCGTTACAAATTCTTTCCATTTTATTGGGATAATTTCCAGCAGATAATTTTCAGCTGATACCGTTCGAAATTCATTAACAGAAGAAAATAAAGTCATAAAGTGCTGAAACTTTATAATGACTCGTCTCTTGTAACCTCGATAATTTCTTGTACATATTACTGTCATCATTATTGCTCGTGCTCACCTTATTGTTCCAAAGATTCTGGATACTGGCGAACATGGTATTATCACCTGAAGACCTGAAGGAGGGAATGAGTGGGGGTACTCAACAACTTATTCGCCGCGCGTGCCTTGTGAAGCGTGCCCTTGTCAGAGATTGACCACTTGTTTAAGATGATACGAGTTAATATCCTTGATTTCAATATATGCAGTAGGTTCATGAGCTATCTATCTCGCCACCAAGTCGAATGACAAATCGATTATAATACAGTACAGGAAAACAAGAAGGATGAGATTATCAAACTTATTGCAAAAACCTCTGCTTTCATTGCACCATACCATAACACAATCACAATGAGCTAGCCATAAAATAACACCAAATAAGCAGAGTACGCTACATGACCCCCGTCCCTGACCATATCATTGTTACGTTGAAAGTTACTTAATTGTTGTGATAGTGAACAATAGCGCAACCGCGAGCCACTTTTTTGTTTTGATTCTCACGACTGAATAATGGCTTCAGGAAACGTAAACTGACACTGTAGTATACTGTTGTGAGAAAGCTTTAAAACCCTGCAATCTGATTGGTCGAAAACGTGAGAATCTACTAAGTTGTTTTTGATTGTGCTGGCTTGATAAACAAGCGCAAAAGCCAAGGGAAAATGGTCGGGTTCTGCGTTTTGATTGGTTGATTGGGTTGAAGTGGCTGTCACAGTGGTATAGATAAAAAGAGCCAGTTAACAGATATTTATCAGTTAACAAATAAACTATCTACAAGAACATTCAACAAGTGCGATTACTATTCTTTATAAACACGTCAACAAATTCAAAATGGTCAACATGTTCCACAAGAGACCTACTGAGTTATTTCTACCTGTCATCACATCTGATTTTGGCACGGAACATCTTCGAGGAAAATCACCTTCCAGAAGTACGCACAAGCTACCGACGACTCCAGTACGCACCAACTCAGTTGAACGTAAATTCAAACTGATCAGAAAGAAATCGAGCAAAGACAAGGAGCAACTGATAAGAGGAAATGTTTTGGACGTGAAGGCTGAATGTCCATCACCGACCAAATCCACCAACAAAATTATCAAAAACAAAACAACAAACAAGGCTTTCACCAATGGTAAACTGTTTGATGCCGTATTAGACAATGACTTCTCGCTCACTCGCAAGTGTTTGATTCTAGAAGAGATGGATGTGAACGAATACAGTCCTGAAGGTACTACAGTATTGCACCTCGCTTCAGCAGCTGGAAACTTGGATTGCTTAGAACTTTTACTTGAATGTGGGGCGAAAGTTAATTGTACTGATGTTAACTGTAGAACCCCGTTAGAGTATGCCGTCCTTTATGGTAATTTTGAATGCGCTGCATTACTCATCGAGAATGGAGCTGATACTAAAGCTATCAAAAATGGAATCCATTAAAAGAAAACATCCATAATATATATGAATTGTAAAATGAAAGAAAATTTATTTATGTATAAGATTTTTATGAAAAATGTTATCTGTATATTTTGTTACCTTGTAAAATTGTCTCCTTACTAAAAGAGGAATCTTTGTAGATTATTATATTGTAAATTATGTTTTTAAGAAAAAGGAAAAATTGAAAAATAGAATAAAATCAAAAAATTAATATGAACATACTGCGTTCTACTTTATGAAATAAATCCTGTCTTTACCTATGAAGGATGCATAAAAAGTTTTTGAAGGCATTCTAAAAATACTTTTTCAAAAAATTAATGTTTCGTAATTTTGTTGTTTTTATCAAAACAGGTTTATCCGGTAAAAATTCTCCACCTCCTTGATCGAGAGTTTAACTGCACATTCCAAAGGTTGGATCGAGGCTGATGATAGACTAAAATATATGTATTGTATTAAAACCAAAAACCAGCTCTAGACAGTAAAGAGTAAAGACTTGCTTTGAACTTTGAACGTTTTACATTTCTGGGGAGGAATTGCTTTGAGAAGGAATACTGCCTTTCGAGACGGTAATTTCTGGGGAGGGGTGCTTTAGTACGTAGTATTGCGTGCCATTTCAATAACAAATATTCCCACTTTTTTTGATGCTATTGAAGGCTTTGGTTGCTTGTGAAGAAATTTCTCAACTAGACATTAAATCAATAAAGCGAAATCAATCAAGGAAGTTTAAAATACTAAATATCTTTTTTTGGCTATATTAAAATACGCGAAAATTTAATATGCATTAAAACGAATGAAGATATGAATCCTGCCATGATCATACCACCATAGAGCACTTCCCACAAACTTTTAAAATATTTTGCATTGACGTTTGTTTTCCCTTGCTTTGGAGGCGGAGCAGAAAATTAATTATGCAACAAATTTATAGGTGATAAGTTGGACGATATCAATATTTTAGGATATGATATATGATTATAATTACGGTTTAGGGGCATCTATAAATACTTACACAGGTGAGAAGTTAAAGGTTTTGTTGCAACTATTACTTAAATGACGTCATTCTATTGTCTTACTGCGTACAGGGGTTAGAAGGAGGAAGTTACTGCGCCCGTACCTTAAACTACAAAAAACTTCTCAGCATCAGCAAAAACTTTTTTTATTACAATACAACTACTCCTCTACTCTTATAAAACGTCGATCCCAGTAGGCAATTTCGTCGAAAACCCACTTTGTAGGAGAGTGTTTTCTATTGAAACGCAAGACGTAATGAATGCAATTTCAATAGAAAACACACTCCTGCGTAGAGGTTATTTAGTGATTTTGCCGGCTGGGATGAGTCATGAGACGACTCTAAACGAAAGTTTTCATTAGACATTTATTGATGAAGAGTTTTAAAGATACATATGACAGTAGGATGACAAGAACTCTCAAGTACGTTGACGGATAATGACAGTAGTGTCCCGTGTCAGCATATTGTTTCATTTCTCGCTTTCATGCCACAAGCATCCTTCCTCGTATACAACTTCCCGTGTAAATTGTTCCTAGGAAATCCATAGAATAATGATTCACACAAGATTGGTTGACATTGAATTTATTACTTGTACAATGCATCATATTTAGTTAAAAGGTCACTCAAAATAACAGCAAAATGAGAGATATTTATGATGTCATTACCATATTATCTTAACATGACAATAAGAAAGTATGCATTTTTATTCAAATTTGACCTCATAATTGGTTCATAGCAGCAGTATCGGGTAATGTCCAATCATGCTCATAGTCCCACAAAATATCGTGCACCGTATCAATTGAAAAATACTTCCATTTGAGTTCTTTGGGTATTTTTTCCCCATAACAAGATTGGATTATACAGCACAACCCGAACCAATGGGGTATTTTTTCCCCATAACAAGATTGGATTCTACAGCACAACCCGAACCCGGAAATTCGTAGTTCTGAGAGAGGAGTGATACTCAACCTCGTTCCCAGGGCCTCTTCTCGCTTTTTACGGCGCCGTCAGATTAAAATCAGACTAAATCGTTGATCGCTATACACCGTTTCAACACTAGAAAAAATGTTAAAAAAATTTACACCAAAACCGATTCCAGACCTTTTGACTAATGAGTTTAGGTACCACCTTGGGAAAAGTATCAACGCTATTATTAACACATAATATAATTTTATATAAAACATTAAACGTCAGCACATTTCTCCAATGAATAGTAATCTTGCATAGCTAAAGAGGAAACTGAATCGAGTTTAGTGTAGCATTCATAATGGTAGAATTTTGCGTCGAAAAGGTGTATTCTTGGCTATCGTGGTGAGATAGAAGGCCCGACTTTTCATTGACAGGCTCACTTCATGTAGTTTTGAAGAGTACTTCAAGCCGTCTAATGAAATTGTTGATAGTGACGGTTACTATGGTAATATGGGCATTGCCAGGTGAACAATTCTAACTTCAGATCAAAGGTCTCTTTCTAACTGACCTTTATTGGGTCATGTTACATGAATACCATTATGTCTGTGACTGTGCAACTTTTACACCTAAAATAAACATTCTTACTGTTAAACAGAACCGTAATTTTTGGATGCTCATGAGAGTACTGCCAATTCATTGTTATCATTTATTTATTTTTTTATTTTTACCCAGGATGGCCCCTCCATCTCTATGTAGTCAGTTATCAATGAGGGTCCGCTATGCAACACTGCATACAATGAATAGCAATAGAAGGTTATCCTGTCACTGAGACCGATGGTGGACTCGAACCCTTGTCTAGCAGGCTACGAATAGCGTCATGACCACTTAGCCACGTACAGCTCCACGATGGTAATAGAATGGAGATGATGAACTTGCTTAGACAAACAAAGGATGAAATAGTCTTTTTATTTACGTGCGGTGTAAGCTCTAACGCGCTTTTATTAAGGGACGAAATTGTAATGAACTTTTCCAAAATTATATCCTACAGATAATTCTTTTTGCACTGGCTATCCTATTGTTAATTAATTTGCATATTTTAATGAAGGAAAACTTTAGTTGATAATTTGAAATATCAATTCCATTATAAAGTTCTAAAATCTTCGCTTATAAATATCACGGGGGCGGAAAGGAAACCTTTTGTCGTTTTGAAAGTCCATCAGTACTCATTAGAAAAATTAAGTTTCCTATTTCTAAAATACAATTTATAAAATGAAAACATATTATGTTTCTGTTTATCGAAATCTAGTTTTCTTACAGTAATTTCAAGGGTCGATTTGTCAATTTGTCAAAATTTCATAGGGTTTTAATGTACCAAAAGATGCTACTTGTAACATGATTGTCAAACATAGAGTGTTTAGAAAATCAATACTGTTTATTTACAATGCATGAGAATAAAAAGAACGCTGTTTATAAAAAATGACAGTGTATTTCATTGATTGCTGTGATGATAAACCATTTAAAATTCTACCTCTCATGGATAATTTCATTGAAAATACTAAACTAAAGTAACGATTGCGTAATCTGCGGCAATCGCCTTTCTTGCCTTTTTCTTAGCACGAGGTTTTCTTACAACAATGTCTTTTTTCTCGGGTGAACTTGTTGGGAAATATTTGTCCTTCCTCCTTTGAGATTCTCTGCGAATAGACTCTCGGAATTCGTTTCGGCTGAGCGGGTTTGCAGACGTATTTTCATCATCAATGGTTGAACAATTGCTATTAGAAATCACAGACGACCGTTTATTATCCTCGACGCTGGTCTTTCTTTTACACGGGTCCTGGTTTTTCACATGTGTGGTGATATGTTTATTTTTATTGCGGTTTTTTGCTTTTGAATTTACCTCCACCACTACTTCCATCATGTGTTTGAACACAGGAACTTTCTGGTCCTTAATTTGTTCATCGTCAACCCTTTCATTTGAGCTACTTCTAGTTGTATTATTGCTGCCTGTTGATATTCTCTTCCTGGGATTGTTTGGAGAATTTAAACTCGTTTCAGAATGTGAAGAATTCTTTTGACTGTTTAAATCACTTTGTATACTACCATTGCTGTTTTTATGACGAACTGATTGTTCTTTATCTGACTCTCTAGTAGCTGATTGGTCAGAATCCGACTCTCTAGAAAGTGATTGGTCAATATCTGTTTCTCTAGAAGGTAGTTGGTCAGAATCTGAATTTCTATTGTTATTTGTTTTATCTGAACACTTATTGATGGAAATACTCGGTATATTTGGGTTGGAGATGATTGGTAGACCCAACATACCGTCAGTACAAGTATCACGTCGTTTTGTCAACAAACTATTAACAATGTCGGCAAAAGAACCACTATCTTGATTAGCTGCATTGTTATTATTGTTCTGATTAGTGTTATTGTTATCAAAGATGTTGTTGTTAGATGAACCACGTGATAAAAACGTGCTCGGTTGGTTCAAGGGATTGTTTTTAATCTGTTCTTGTTTCAGCTTTTCCAACGCGCCCTTCCATAAGTTCTTGCCATTGGAGTTCAACAGGTCTGGTGCTCCCTTTAGTGGTAATATCATTGCTGCTTGAATCAGCGCAAATGGCTTTCCATCTAAGTTATCGCATTTGATTTCGGCAAGTTCTTTCCAACTTTTGAAACAGAGAAATGCAACGAAACAAAACATGATGAAGACACACGATAACGGAATTGAAATGTTCAAAATCAGTCCCAATTTATCATCAACCACGGGTGGCCTTTTATCTAAAATAGAAAAACGAAAACTTAGTCGTAATTTTCAATAGGGTAAAGTCCACATGTTCCAGGCGGGCAAAATACTCAAAATGCTTCTACGGAGGTATAGCGCGTTTTCCTATAATAGAGTGCCATATCAACAGAAAACACTCATCCACTGCTTGGATACTTGAATGTCGATGACTAAGAAACACCTTCTAATTTTATTTTATTTACCTTTCTTACAAACCATTGGGAGACGGTTATAACAATTGATATTGTTCCAAAAACCACTGGAGATCATTTGCGTGCACCCTCCATCACCGTTGGGTTTATCCAACATCCAATTATTGAAATCAACTATTCCATTGTTGTGCTCCCAACGGAAGGTTTCTGCTTGTCCCCGCTTCAATCCAATCCATGTTTCGTGGTACTCGGAAAAGCTGGCGATTAAATCCGTAACATATTGATTTTCATTTTGACTTAGTATAGTTACCAACTTTGCATTTTTAGAATTACAAATGAGTATGGCGTCTTTATAATATTCTTCCACAGTAAACATTTTGTAGCACGATTGTTGGAATCGATACCATCCCTTATCACAATCTGTAAGTCAAGAAAATCATAGGTCAAAAGTCAAAAGTTATAAGCCAGAGGTTATATCATACTAGATAACACTTTATCCAGTACTCCAAACAACGTGAGACCGAGTGGTTTTAATCCTACTATATTTCTAGCGCAATAGTGCTGATATTCCAAAAAATATTTCATTCTTAAGATTTAGGCATTCTTAATAAAATACATGAATGTGTATTCTACATACCAGATCATGAAAAATTATATCGTGCTTTTCAATAAGATTGTTTTGCCGAAATCTATGCCAGATTTTCAACTGCTGGCATGGTATGATAACGTAACGCTTGGTATATATTACTTATCAGAATAAAGGTATTTACCTGTTGAGTGTAAGGTCTGTTTAGTGAGGAGTTCTGACTGTTGTTGTTGCTGCAAGACATTGCCGAAGGATTGATTAATTTGCCAGTACCATCCAAAAATGAAGTGGTAACACATGAACGAGTTTCTGATGAGCATTTGTATTGTTTAATATTTAGAATTTTGATTGGCTGAAAAGAAAGAAAAGAAAGATATTGATGTTATGATATAGCTAATAAAGTATATCAACAATCTCCAACGATCTCAAACATCGGTATAATGAATAGTTACTTAATTTCATTCAGTTTTCAATTCAATAACAGTGGGAAATAATTTTCTATATTCCTGGAAAATTCCAATACTACGGTATTGCACATTGTTAAACTTTATAAAAGATAGAATAACCTTTTTGTACTAGCTCTAGATATTCTCACCGACTGATCAAAATTCAATGATAAACCTGTTGAGTGAAGTAACCTGATGCGCGCGAGTATTATTTGCCTGTGTATTCATTATAGACCAAAATTCTTTTGACACTGAAATAAAATCAAAATGGTTTACCATGGAAACAAATTGAAAATTACTCATATCTAAATAAAAAATAGCCATATGGCTTAAAACGGTTACCGCATAACAACACAAAAACCATCAAAACGGTGTTATTCAAGTTTAAAGTTATATTCAAATGTCACTCATTATAACCAAAAAGACGTTTAAAATGTCAATAAAAACAATAAAAGCAATAATGCCTACAACAATGAATGTCTTTTTAATACATGAAGATAAGTTAATGGTTCTTTTGTAAACAAAAAGAACATTACTTTTTATTAGTATCATGTCTAAAGTGTAAAGTGTTATTCCCATTTGGATTAACAGCTCTATTGTTTCCAATCAATAGAAAAATATTTATCATCTTACTTTTCCATGACTTTTCGCCCGTGTATAAAATATATAAGAGTGATTGTGATGACGCGACAAGTGAAATTAAAAACGCGCCTGGCTCTTAGTCAAAAATGTCATTCTTGCGTCGTCGTCGTCGTCGTCCACAGGGTAAACTAATACGGTCTCCGCTTTCAGCTGTAACCGTAATGATGATTAAATGTTCCATAAAATTTAAAAGGTACTTATACAGGCCACATTGGAACTTTGGAAAGATGAAATTACCTAAACAGTTAGTTTTTAATTCTCTAAACAAGTCCAATAGTAGAAGAATTTACACTTTACCTGGTGATAAATCAAACATTTACAGAGGTTTCATAACCTAGATATACAGATCCGTTTCCTTTTCTTCACAGTACGCTATAAATCTCCATAGAGGCATGTAGCTTGTATCGTGTCGGTGGCAGTCGGTTAACATCCAATGGTCGGGTTATAGAATTAAACGATTCCGGGATACAAGTTAATACGAGAAAATGCTCTCAAGATTTTCTGGTTCAAATCCTGACTGATAAACTTACCATGCAATACTAGTTCCAGTGTGAATTCAAATTGTTATGAAAGAAAAACATGCGATTGGTAAAGATTTGATGATGCAGTAGAACTTGACGATTAGCAAAATTATTTCCTAGCAATTATACTGTTTGTCCTTTGAGACTTCTCATATGTGTAGATAAGAAATTCTTCCTTCTCAGTGTCTTATATATAAATTCATATCCACAATTCATCTTTCTTACTCAAACATATTAAAACAGATGTAAAGGGACACTCCTACTTGAAAACCTTTAATTTTCTTTAAACTTCTAAACCTTCTCTTTCAGAAATAGACCAAAATCTATGTACTTTTGAAACCAAAAATCTCTAAACCACTTACAGAACAACAACAATATGTCACAAACATAAGAACCTTATACGTACAAGTCAAATGGGTATATACCAACCGCATATCGTTGAGGATTCGTGAAAGTTTATTCTAACAAGACTTGATTAGCACCTGTGCCGGCGAATATATAGAGACGTGACGGTAAAATATATGTCGGACAAAATGTCGTACAAATTGGATTGGATTGAGTAATTAGTATAAAAACTGATCCCAAAAAATAAATTTTATTTTATTATACGTCCTGCCCATGGACGTCTTAGCAACGTCCATTTCAACTGCCTCTATAGCTATAACCTGGTGCGTATACACTAATTAGCTGACACAATAAAATGACAATAATAAGCTTGTTGGATTGGATTGACTAGTTAATGAATTACAAAGAATCAATTACACGTTTTATAAATGTCCTGTTCATGGACATCTGCATGTCAACTGCACCTACTTCTTTATCGAATACCTTGACGAAAACAGTTTTGTGTTTTGAATTAAGACAATTTTGTTTCAAAATGTCTGCAAACCAGACTATACTATATACTTCTAAGCTAACCTGGTGCATATACGCTAACGAAAATTGAAATGATAATAATGAACTACAGCTTGTTTGAAACAAGGAAGCTCAGCGATGTGTATCATCTGTGTTAGAAATATTTAAGTAGTTTAACAAGCATTTGCGAAAAGTAAACAGGGCATAATAAAGACATGGAGATAGAAAAAAGTGGATCGCACAATGGACGGGTAAATTCATATCACGTATGTATCACGTATATCATAGCACCTTTCTTGCCGCATTATTTTACTATTGTTGACATTCGGCGGAACATTTTGTGTTGACTTTTTAAACAAACAAAAATGACCAGTGGGTGATTTTTTCCATTCGGTTGGAATTAAATGACGTAACGGTCAAGGATACTCAAGAAAATCATTGCAGTCGTTTCTACTTTTTGCGAAGCATGAAGAATGAATAGCTGAGCCTTTTTGCGAAGCATGAAGAATGAATAGCTTCGCCCTTTTGTTGTGATAGTCTAACAAGATCAATGCAATGTATTC
>JAYRBV010015624.1:0-12620 GCA_036023255.1 Mitrocomella polydiademata
CGAAAAACATCCTCTCAAAATACAGACGTTTTATTTTCGGGCGTTTTCATTCCCATCTTTCGGAATTTAAGAAAATAAACTTTCGCGGACGACCCAATTAAAAAAATTTCGCGGGAATTAACTTTCGCGGATGACTTATTTTGACAGATTTCGCGGAATAAACTTTCGCGAAAAGGGCAAAAAACCGCGAAACCTTCTTCCATTAAAGTATATCAATGGAAAAACACTATCCGCTCTAAGAAAAGCTTATTGAGTGTTCTTCCGGGTTACTCTATTTACGAGAAAAGCCTTTCGTTACATTTTTTCGAGAAAGCTGAAATTGAAAATTATGCAAGAAAATATCAATATAAAAGAAAAATAGATGTTAAAAAAATGACAATTAATGGTACAGTACTTGTAAATAAGCGCCACAGTTTGGGATTCACCAGCATTGAGTCTACCGGATCGCGGTGTGACAACAAATAATTCACTGTTCATCACGTACATCTAACATACAAAAATGGACGTAAATTGATCAGCACAAACAAATTTTTTTCAATTTTTTTTCAAGAATTTAAATCAGTATTTCTGAAAAAATTTGAGAGTGAATTTCGATGGGGTCGCTAGTTCAAGAAAATGATATGGCCCCCCCCCCCATGGTCGAGGGGGATTCTTTTTTATGGAAAGCCCAATTTTATTATATTTCTAATCCAAAAATATTAATAAAATCATCGCACCTCATGAAGTTCATCATCTGCCAAATCACCTGTCTCGGCCCAATATTCCATCTCCAATTTAAAATCAGTTGGATATTTGATAGCCCTTAACAAAATAAATTCAATACGCTGCAATGATCAGTCTTATAGTATATATACATATATATATATTCGCCATTTTGTATGCGATGAAAAAATCTAATTTAAAGTAAAAACTATTCGGTTAAAAACGACCAGTACTTTATAAATACCTACTATCAGTAGACTAGTTAAAGTCTCTCTTTTTAGCATAATCAGAGATATTATGCCAAACGCGATAATCATAGTCAAAAACTTTTATCTAACGTGCGTACGGTATTTAACAACAAAGATGGAGAGTGATAGCCGGGTCGGGATTTGGTTGTTTTATTTTTTCCCCGTGCCGTACTATTTACAGGTCAGTTTAGTAACAATAACAGGCTACAAGTTAGTATATCTGTCAGTCGTAAAGACTAGATTTCCAACTAAACTTAAGAAGGATTGGACAGTTTAGAGCCTACAAAACGTTACATACTGTACATTCAAAACATTTAGCGGACGTTAAAATACTTACCATTCAGTCCGACTAGCTCCTGTGTTTTGTATGTTGATGTAAACAAAACAAGGCTCGCTACCATATACCGCAGAGCTAAAGTTTATTTCATTGACGGCTTTTGTTGTGTTGGGCATTCGACGTCGAGTACTAGAAGATCAAGAGACCCACGAAAGTGAAACTCGGAACCTTATTCTTTACTTTATTCAAAGGGCGACATCCACATAGTACGTACGCACAAGTTGCGAAAATAAGATCCCTCCCTCAATCAACGGTTTCTCATGACCGGTTTGAAAATACAAATTTCAGCTGCTTTGCGTATTTCAGTTAAAATTAATCCCTTTTGGAGATTGTTACATACAAAATCTGCATAAAAAAAGTTCAGCAATGCTCTGACAATGTTACAGGACTATTTTAGGACAATTTCATAGTACTTTTTATGATAACGAAAATATATCCCCTCTTGTACGCAAAATATGTTAACTTTTACTGTAACTCTTACCCTAGCGCACACTTTTACATCGACCCCCTCCCCCTCCCCCCTCTCTTGGTGCGTACGTACTATGTGGATGCCCCCAAAGGATTCGGTGTTTTCGCATTTAAGCCAACTATATTTTGGTTTAGCGGAAACGAAATTTCAAGTCCGAACTGTGTCGGACATAAAAGACGTCGTTTTGTGGAGGAGTGAATTTTTATTGGCATAGCAGACAACAATGTGCGTGCACTCCTCCATATGATTTTGGCAGCTAGAAATACATGATTTCAAGAGGTACCTGTGTCTTGAACATATTTCATATTTCAATTCACCACTCGATGGCTCCATTTGTAACATCGTGTTCAAACTAAAGCGTAGATATACATTATGAAATATTAAAGAGCTAACAACTTTGTCAGAAGAATCTACTTTTTTTTATGAAACTTCCAATTGTTCACATAAGTATAAAAAGTAACTCATTGTTCATTGCAGTGCTTGAAAACAAAACATATTTAGAAGACAACGCTTATTTTTTTCCCCAGCCGAGTAGGAGCCGTTAACAACTGCTAAAGGATAAGCCCATAGACCGAAAATGTTAGAAGAAGAATAAACAAGTAGGCAAAACTTCTAAACGGGGTGTTACAATCAAATAAGCCAAGCTAGCTAGTAGCAGAATACGTCTCTAGGAATTTTGGGGTTTACTCAAGTTTAAAAGAAAAAATCGCAGGATTTTCAAGGACACCCAACAAGGTCACCCAAGGTCACCCAACTTTTCAAGGTCACCCAACAAGGTCACCCAAGGTCACCCAACTTTTCAAGGTCACCCAACTTGTGCTTTAGATAAGAGGAAAACATACTTATCCAAGTGTAGAAGTTCCCACAAGAATTTCTTGCTGTACTGTTCGGCACAACCAGCACCTCTGACATCATTAACTTGTAGTTGGGGATAAACACCCTTTCCTTTGACCGTGAACAGGGGGCGTTTCGTGTTCAAAAGATCCTTTAGTACTTCGTCGTTGTTCTCTGTAAAGAGAAACAATTAATGTAGGATCAAATTGATAATCAACGTGAGTGGTAAGCTGCCCAAATATTCAAAATATTTTGTATGGATAAAACATCTCTGTTAGGAGAAACTTTCGTGAGACGCAAAAAATCCCATTTGTGTAAATTATAGCTAACCTGCTCACGCAGCCTTCTTTTTTTGCCACAAAAGAAGAATTTTCCCGTAAAATTATATTCTGCCGGAGAAAATAATCTTAGCCTGATTTACATAATTCGGCTCGGCCAAACAAAATATTTAGAGTCACGAAAGTTCATCAATCTTAGCGAAAATGTCTTCCAACGAAAAAGCTTTAAAAAATCCTAGAATATAAACAAACCTTCACTGACATCCTGGGCTGATAGCTTGTAAGAAATTTTACAATCGTAATCGGCACGTCGTTTAGGTGCCATAATAACATAAATAGATTTGCTGGCTTTTGAGGGGAGTAAAAACTCATAATGGTCCAGTTTAATCACTATAATGGAAAAAGAAATACCAATTGACATTATATCAAAAGAAAGAAACAGGTATGGTATGTTGCATTTATTAAAAAAAATTTGCATCGATAGCATGTTTAATTTGCGAAAGTTTAAACCTAATTCTGCGGAACTTTTGGTCAATTTCGGGAGATTAAACGAAATAGTGTGTATTCCGTTGATTTGACTCGAAAATGAGCAACATCAAGTTAATAACTTTTTGTCAAAAAACACGTCCCTGATCTTAGGTTTCTATGTTGAATTTGTAAATGGAATTAAGAAACATGTTTAGTCTCGCAAAGAGAAAGTTTCTTTTGAAATGACTTCTGGCACTATTAATTCGAGGAGTTTGAATTACTACAAAAAATACGCAAGGTAAACAAAAACATTATTTTTGAGGCCAGTTTTTCTTGAAAAAGTTTAGCCGGGAAAATCACTAAAAATCCAAATAGTAGAGGACTTAATTGCGTGCCATATCATTAGAAAAACACTCCTTACCTGTGTCTTCCTGTGGTAATTCCTCTAAATCATCTGGACTGGTCACACGGTGATCAACACATAACTTGTAATGTAAACTGCAACTGCTATTATTCCAGATGACCACGGATTTTTTAGTGTAGTCACCAACACTGATCTCACCAAAATCAACTGCTGAATCTTTACACTAAAAATAAAATTAAAACAATTTTTTTGCAAATGAAGTAAACTCACCGCAGCCTCTATAGCCCAACAATATTTCTCGTCTCTGTTTCAAAATTGAATTCTTATTAGAATCATGAAACTATTAAAAATAAATAACTCTTTTAGAATCGATTTCTTTAACGTTAAAACCGCGAAACAGTCTGGAATGAAGGTTTAAACTATTCTGATATTACAAAATTATTTTAAAACTGTTTCGGTATATAGCATTATAGAATGTCAGTATTTCAAGAAATATAGCTCAAAAGTAACTCATTACTATTATATACTAGGACACACTGTAGCTCTTCCGTTTTGACGAAAATTTCATTAAAAAAAATGTCAGTATTCTTACATGAATATCACCAACTTGTCCTTCTCCGATCAGCCTTAAAACATACTTCCTTTGAATCACCTCGACAGAGCTAGAATCGAAGTGAAATCAACATTGTTAAAAAACTAGAACATGACGGATGGTGACGGGGTAACGAACAATCATATGTGATTTCCAGTTGGTTGCAAAATTCGCGGAACATCACGTTTTATAGCGGTAAATATATGGATATTAATGAAAAATTACTTAATACTATAAGTATGATAAAAACTATGTGACCTTGTAGATTCCTAAAATGGCACCATCAATATGTTGACTATCGATGCGCACCCGAAAGGTTGCAACAACAAAAAAAGAGAGAGGTTTAGGTTGCAACAGAAACAAGGTGAAATTCACTTTCCAAACCATTTATTTACCTATCCATGGTAGAGACGATTAACTTGGCTTTAAATAGATGCTTCATTTTGCTGCCAGGTGTAAATGTCCATGTGTGGTTCTAGAAAGAAATAGTTACAACTATTCCACAGATTTGAAACATTTCTACCTTTGAAGGATATAGGAGGAGCCTGGAGGAGGCGCGGCAATCCTGAATTCTTACCACAAGAATAATTTACCTGCACTTCATTGGAAAGGATGACACATTCCCTGGGATTCACTTGGACAATGCTCTCATCCACGCGTGAAATCTTCCATTGACACCTTTATAATGATAATGAGTAAAAAATATCGAATATAGGACAATTTCCACCAAAGCACACTGATCACCAGAGCAGGACGCCTACCAATCAGATTTCAATAACTATACAAAGACTCCTCTTTATAGTACTCAAATTAATGTTCCTGGCTCAACATTGACGGAATAAGTTTCTTTAAGAATGTGAAGAAGAAAACGTCGAATTTTTACCGTAATGGGACTCTGGAACAGTTCTTCAGTGTCACCGTTTGATTAGAAATATTGCCTACACACGTTGGTTTAAAGTAAAGAATATCTTTCGGTGACATTGTTACATCGGGTTGCTCTGCTGTCATGGTTACTTCAAACTGCTCGCTAAACTTTTCCGTATTATTGATGGAGCATTTAATGTTGCGTTTATTGGTACCGTACTCCATAGCATTCATCTTGAAGACGATCAGATGGTATCTATCTATCGTGAGTGCGTTGTGAGGTTTACACGAAAACACTTTCGTTTCATCTTCTTCGAAAGAGTAGTGAATGGGGGTTTCCCCTTGGTTTGTTAGTAAACAGGTTCTGTAAACTGATTCCACCAAAGATGATATAGGAGGGAAAACCATGTTTGTACTATCCCATTTACACACGGGCAAGAAGCTTTCTTTTTGTCTTGGGAAAGTGTGACCAATGACATTAACTGTAACAAACCAGGGAGGGAATACGACTCGTTCATCAATTAAGCGGTGGTCACGCATACTCTACGAGAAGGAAAATAAAGTTGAAATAATCTTTAGATAGCGTCTCAGCTTCGAAGCTCTTTATGTCCGGATAATATAGGACAATGGCTGGAAAGTTTTTCGTGAATATGATTTCCTACAGAAATGTTAGTACTAATGGTAGTTTAACCGAAAATCCTTCACTATTAAGCATGATGAACAAATTCGTTATTTTATTACCTTGTAAAATATGAAAGCTTCCATTTCAGCATTGAAATATTTCGAAACTTCATCCTAAAATAATACATTTGGTTAGCATATACAAATTATCGATCAACAAATTTAAATGCCTTATTTATAACATAGCCACGTTTCTGCAGATATGTGTGGTTAACAATTAAAAGTGAATAAACCATTAAAAAGACTCCCCACTTAATATATGTATGACATGACTATGTTCTATTAGATTGGCTAAAAATGGAAAGTTTTTTTTCGAATCAAAAGTCTTACGGGTCGAAAGATAATCCGAAAGGATGCTGTACTCATCGCATCAATGTCCGCTTCTTCGGGAGAAATTTGGAATTTATTGTCACCTAAAAATATCAAAAATTAAACGTGTTTGAAAGAATGAGGCATTGGGTGAAAACTACCTGGATTTGCCAAACAAATTTAAGCATCTTTTCTATGGAATTATGGCCGAGTGGTAGAGACGCTAAACTCGCAACCTGCTGGTCGGGAGTTCGAGTCCAGGCCACCGGTCACAGTGATGAGGATAACCTTTTATTACTAATTTCCATAAGTTCCGTTGTAGGTGTTTCGCAAGGCGGGGAAAGACCCTCATTAATAACAGTCTATCTAGAACTGAAGAGATTATCCTGGGTAAACATTCGTCAATAATAATGGCAGCAATATATAAAAGAGCGGATGGTCTCAAACTGATAGATGAACTTATTAATTGGGTACACCTATCCATCTGCATCTATTGGGAGACAAATTTTTATTATGGCTTACCATTCATCCAAACGCAAGTCACTTTTCCAAAGGTATTATTGCTAACGTTTACTGTCTGCAAAAAAAAAGAAACAAAAAAGACAAGAATTGCCTTTAAAAGTACTACTACCATTAAAATAATCAAATTTTAAGCCTATTTTAATCATGGAGTAGTTGCAATAACAAATTTGGTTACAGTTAGAATTACAGCTCTTCCGAGATAAAACGCGTGTGTCCATCGATGGTTTCACAACCATGTTTAAAGGAAATGATTTTTTGACACAATTTAATTAATTAATTAATTTAAGACAATTCTCGGTGCAACAATTTCCGAATAACAAGTTAGGGATAGGTTTTCGCACTGTACATTGTCTCGCCTGGTTGCGCTATACAAAATTATTTGTTTTTGTCATACCTTTTGAATTACCGTATCCTCTTTGCATTTACCAAAGTCTATGGTTTCCAAATCAATGCTGATGTTGGGTACAAGGCACTGGAATTAAAAGATCAAAATACGCATTTTACACTTTACTTATCGTTCTCATCTCAAATAAATTAAATTTATTTACGAAAGTCAGTCAGTAAACTAAGGTAAAGGTAATCGAGTGTGTCTCAAAAAAATTAAGAATAAGAAGATGTTTTGAAAATTCTTAACTTTTATAATGCTCCCAAACCGCTCTCAAACCGTTTGATAAATTTTCAAAAAGAGATGCAACAGTTATCCCAGACTACATTTTCTGAGACACACTTATTAGTATGATTTCAGGCCTCCCACATCATTTTTTTGAAATAATACAGAAATAACAGTGCAAAATTTCATGTAAAAACAGGCCAATACAGGACAAAAATGGAGTGTTTTTTGGTAGGCAAAATATCTAAAAAAAATATATTAATTTAGATAATTGATTTACTGAAAAACAAAGATTGCGCATAACACTTTAACTTTAAAAATAAATATTTTTAATACCGATTCAACGCCTCTGCTAGTATCCTCTACACAATGACAAAAGTATTCTTCGTATGGGGTTAATTTTCGAGAAGGTTTCTCCAGTTTGTCATTTACTTCTTTGTCAACCACTTCCAATAAGTTATTTTCATCCATACAAATTTTCTCATCTTTCAAGAGCTCTGTTATTTCCTGAAAAAAAATGCGCTACTGTGTAATCCTTGTGTGAATAAAAAAATTACAAAAACATAAAATTTATTTTCAAAAAAGTGTAAAGAAATTGTAACACAAGTACTTTCATCCTCAATTTTGTATAAAACCAGATAATGACAAAAAATCTACTAGTACCTGGTTTTTACTTTACCTTTTAAATACGAATAAAATAAATTACCTCGACATGCTTAAAAGGAATTCGTTGTTATTTCGTGAATATAAGTTACCTCTGGGCTGAGTCTTGAAAGTCCTCTTTGGGTGTAAATTTCATTGTTTTGCAGATGTTGCCGCGTAAGTACCACTGAAAGATATTGACAGGGGGGGTAATACAGGAAATCTTTTTGGGCGTCGGTAGTTTACTGTTCTTGGTTAGTAACACCTGAAGGCCCAACGATTAATGGGGCCCCACGGCCAGAAAAAATAATTATTTTCTGTTGTCTACATTGTGGGAAAACGTATCCAATTTTGAAAGTTTAAATAAGTTTGAAAGTGTATGAATCTATGGAATCTATGGACGATTTAAAAATGTGAAACGAAAGGTTTTAAACGAAGCAGTTAAAATGACTCAAGGATAACGATATATCTTTTGTATTCAAATGTGTTTCCGTGTTGAAATCTTTTTTTTATCTTTACAACGAAATAAACAAAAATAAACAAACAAACAATAAATGTTTGCGCCCAAAAACGATTACCGACCTCAAAAACGGCCTGTATTACCCCTTGATTGAAGAATTAATGATCAGCTTTCTTAGCCTGTACCACCCACTGTATAGCGGTACAGGGAAAAAGCTTTTTCTTGCTGTAGAGTAGTATAGTCTATCGCTGGACACCAGATTAATCAGACAAAAAAAAAGACAAAAAATAAACAAACCAGGTTTTATTTCATCTGTGCAACAAGTACCAAACATCTCTAATGTAACTGGTTCCTAAAAAATTTAATGTTTATGGCGTAGTGGATAAGCAAGTTTTCTAGGGACCCGAGCATTCCATTTTTGATTCATATTAAAGAGATACTTACTTGGTTTTGTATGAGACAAAACACCTTTCTATAACACACGATTGCTTTGGTGGGAACAAACTTGGCAACCACTGTTTTGGTAGATTTTGCTTCAATTCTGCCTGATGTCATACTCAACTTGAATATGCTGTTATTGCAGTTGATTTTAAACTAAAATTAAAAAATTAAAATATATAAAAAAGTGTTGGAATGCACTTTCTAATGACATTTTTTCTAAATGAGACCAGTAAATAAATAAATTAAAATACATAAAAAAGTGTTGGAATGCACTTTCTAATGACATTTTTCTAAATGAGACCAGTAAATAGGTTGCACTAAAAGACTATACAGAAACTGTAACTCTCTTATAAAATAGGACAATAATTTAATGACGTCATCACAACAATAAGTTTTACACACTCGAGAATTATGTGAATTACTAAAATTTAACCTGAAATACAGCATCCATGTCAGATCGGTTGGAAACTTTGAAAGACCGCGTAACTTCCGTAAAGGGCTTTGTCATTCCAAAGTTTATTGAACTTGTTTCAATAACCATATCAGGTCCTAAAGCCACCCCTAAACATTTGATGCTTGATTTGCTTGCCATACCAACAGCTAAAACTTCCAAGTTATCAACATAGGTTATATTATGTAATTCCGGCTGGAAAGTCAGTTTTATATTGGTGGAGCTTTCAGGTGGTATTATTCCATGGTATTTGGAACATGAAAACACATTGTCAAGAGAAAGGTTTGTCTTCTGAATAATTTGGAATGGAGCATCAACCTATAAAAGTGTTAAAATATTTGCCAGGTTAATTTATAATTTATGATGTTTTGGAAGCCTTCCACTTAAAAACACAGATCTCATTGGTTTTGCTACTGTCTTACATGAAATGCTTTAATTATACATAATTACAGTTGTAAGCAAAATCAAGTTTAAAGTGGTAAATGTATGGCCAATACTAGAGAAAACCACTTAATTACACGAAAGATTTGTGAATGCGTGGGATGGGAATCATGTATGCTGACAAACTCTGTTCTAAACCAAGAAAACACAAAGAGACCCGAAGGGATCACCTCAAAATATGGAGTGTGTTTTAAAAGGGTAGGTTTTCATTCACAACAGTCATTACAAAATAGTAGAAACTAACTGGTGAAAAGTTTTTGATTTCAACAGTCTTCTCCACTTTCTTGCCAAGAGAAACTTGACCATAATCAACAACAACATTATGACCAGATTGTGAACTATATCGAATTCCTAGATGGATGTATTTACCTGGAAAAGAACACAATTACTATGTATATGGGTAACAAATGAGATATATAAATAAATGAATGTCAAAATATGGTTTATGGGGAGAAGAAAGTTCAGTGCGTGGCTTAGGAAAAAACTTTTTTAAGGTCCCAAATGGTATGAAACTAGTTGACGGAAAGAATATTATCTATTATCACTGACTTTTTAGCTACTGTATCCTTAGCCAGGCTTTAGAATCACTGTATTTTAATTTTTATGGAACTCTTACCAATTCCCTCCAATTTAATGATTTTAGAGATCTTTTCTTGACTTTCATTTGTACCAAAAATACATTCTGCATCTAATTCATAGACAAATGCAGCCTATAAAAATAATTGATAATTTTTAAATTAATGATGATAAAGACATATGTACTGTAACTAAATAAACTAATTAGCTAAAAAGTAAACTAACTGAATTCCCTACACATTAATAAAAAATTCTTGACAAATATAAAAACAGACCTCTGGTTTGAAAAATGCTGTGATACCACAATGTGTTTTTGGTGCCAAAGTTCCACTGATTGGTGTTAATATGAATGGGTGTGTAGCTTTCAGTTGAAAAGTAATTTGTAAATCACTGAAATTGGGAAAGAAGAAAAAATAGAGAATAATATCTACTTACAGTACAATTTTTAAGCAATGAAATGATTTGTATCTTTTTCTTATACAATATATATACTGTATACCTAGTATTATTGATTTGAAAGGGAATTGATAGCTGATCTTTAACAGCACACATGCCAAACTTGATCATTTCTGGAAAATTTAAAGATGCATCTGGAAGAACTGCTTTCATTGGCACGTTAAATTGGCCATCCTAAAGAGTTTGATAAAGGTTTTTTAGTTTTTTGATAAAGTTTAGTTTATAATAAAAAGTTCAGTTTAAATTCTTTAACAAGTACAACATTGCATAGCTTACCTTTGTTACGAATTCTATAACATCTTCATATTTATCCTAAAAAACAAGATTGACCAAATCACATATTATGTATACAAAAAAAATCTATAGAGTACAAACTTGCTCAAACAAAGTGTCTCCAAAAAAATAAATTCTTGTCTTGTGAATAAAGATGGTGCACACTATAGGAAATTATTAATCACGTTTCATAAATGACTGTGTTAAGTGAAAAAACACTGAGCAAAGAAAGCATAATATCTCTTTTAAGGTGGGTTTCCACTTGTCCTTTTGACAGTGGGCACGGGAACGAGAATGGGAAAAAAATCATGTGAGCATGCGCACTTTGATTATTTTGCTTTCCCGCGGATAGTTTTTCTGTCCTGTCTGTCTCATGAAAAAGTTGAATTGACTTCAACTTTTTCCTGTGTGCTTACGGGAAAGGAATACACTAACCAATCAAACTTCTTTATTTTTACATTGTCAGTTTTTTTAATTGTTTAAAGTTTATGTTTGTTTACATTTCTATAATCAATATTTTAGATTTTCCTGTGAGTCTCTTTGATAGGGAATTTCCCTGAAAACTGTTTTCGCGTTCCCGTTCCTGTGCCCGCTGCCAAAAGGACAAGTGGAAATCCACCTTTAGTACTTTCGACTTTTTTTTTGTGAAAATGTTAAATTATTTGTGTAAACTTTCCTAAGTGACTTTGTAAGTAACAATCTTGGAATTATAAGTGCTTACCTTTTTTAAGGGTCGGAAAGTAATTGGAACATTAATACTCATACCAGAGCTTAAAACAATAGGTTGAGGATATCTTGTAGTAAAAAAATTTGTGTTTGGAATTCTAAGGATATAAAAAAATAAAATAAAAGATGAAGAATATTCAAAATGATTATACAATCTACAGATGTGCATGCGACTGTGTAAAGTATTACAACTGCATCTCACCTATATTTCAACTTTTTTGTTTTGGTGTTAATATTCTTTAATGTTATTAGTTGTGTGTACTCTCCACCAGGTTCCCATTGATCCCATCTGAGGACTTGCGCAACTTCGATTCCAAAATGATTCTTCTTTGTTGGTGAAGCAAAATGAACCGACATATTTTTAAGAATATCTGTATGAAAAGTAATCAATCTTTTCTTTGAACCATAATTTTGAAATGTATATATAGAAACTAAAAGAAATTAAAGAATAATTAAATTACACAAAAGTATGTTTTAAAAGTGCTGGAAAAACATAATAAACATTTAACAAAAGACTGAGAAATGACAAATGATAAACAAATCAAGAAGGTCCTCAAAGTACAACTTGCTTTACAAATACAATGTATGTTTTTAAAACTATAACCTTGTTTCTACTCTAACATTTTTTTTTTATTGTACAAACACAACCTAACCCCCCAATCCAGGTAACCCCTTGATCGAGGCTCATACCGCTATTGAATCCACGATTGAGACGTCTAAATCGCTTTTGAACCACTCAATTGACGGTATTTCCCCGATATCAGAAGTCTTTTTCCGATAACGGGTGACTTTTTCCGACAGGTATTTTAAGGGGCTTTTTTGGTTTGCAAATGGGCATTCAAATACTCAAAAAGTCCCCATAATTTATATCCCACA
>JAYRBV010015635.1:0-12619 GCA_036023255.1 Mitrocomella polydiademata
CCAGAAAGATCCCTTACACAGACATTTACAAGATATAGAAATAAATGAACTATCCGTTGCTATACATGATCGAGAGGATGAGGTTCAGAAAGTCAGTAGAGACCTTCAACACTATAATATGGTACGTAGCGATGATGTGGTCTAATTTGAAGACCTTGATAAAAACACAGCTCTCCCTTTCGCAATGTATGCAAATCAGACTTTTTTCATGACCAACCAACTTTGATAACATAACTTTTTATATACTAGCGGAGGAAAGGAAAACGAGAGGAAAGTGCTCTCAGCCAACAAATATGGAGACCATGTATAAATTTTTGGGATAGTGAAAAATGTTAAAATGAACTTATATATCAAATTATCGAAGCTTTTTGGTCCACTCTATATGTCAACTTTACAGCTAATTTGGCCAAATTGGTAATTTTCGTTGGTCAGGAAGATTTTGCAAAAGGTCAGTTATTCGCACTCAACCGATACAATGGCCCAGCTACTAATATTCGCGGAAATTGAATTTCACGATTTTGAGGGCCTTACGCGAAATGTAAAAATTCAAACATCTTTTTATGCAGCCTTGAATTGTCTTTGAATGTTTTTTTATATATTTAGAAGATATATAGCTAAAAATTTAATATACCCACGAAACTCAAAACTGTGTTTAGGTATCGCGAAATTCATTAGACGCAAAACTGTGTTCCTTTAAAGTAGGTTTTTCTGAGAAATTTACTATAAGACTTTACAAAACTCATCGCAGGGTAAGAGCATAAATAGCTAGGCTTAATTGTCACGCCGAAGGGGAAGAATGGACAATATTTTTTGGAGAACTATTTTCTTTCGTCCCCAGTTAGAATTAAAAATGTGAAACAAACTAACTACATAACTATTAGATGAAATATTAAACTACATACAACACACATAAATTATTTGTTTCAGAAAAACGACCTGTTTTTTGTTTATATGTCTATAAATTCAAAATATATGAAACAGTCCCCCTATGAAAATATTTTGTTGGGATTGTAACAAAAACCTGTTTCCCGTTGCACACTCATCCTCGTTATTTTAATTAGAGAAATTCAAGCTAGTAAAACGTTCACTATGAAACAGTGCAACAGGTACCGTGGTGCGAAGAAAGCTAATCAATCATATATTTATATACAATTAAAAAAGGGTTCACCTTGACAGATTTAGCTTGGCCCTCCTCTACGAAGTTACAACCACAGTAAGTGGTTTAGTCGTCAACACCCTACAATTTTTATAGCAGTATGTATCAAAATAATTCTACCTCAACAAAAACAAAATACTTGTCTAAACAATAACGGGAAAAAAATTTCGTCACTTTGCTCCAACAGTGTTTTGTCCGATAAGGTATCTATTATATGACAGGTAGAATTTTATTTGATACATACTGTACACGAACCAGCTAGTAGAATTGAATTGAATTAATTCTCGTCGTGGTAAACAATTTAGAAGATGATCGTATAATAAAATGAACAAAAATAAATCTGGTACTAAAGAATCTAATGGATTAACAAACGTTAAAGATAAATAAGACAAGGAAGTACTAAAAACAACTGTTTAAAAAAATAAAAGACAACTATGAGCTTTACACCAATTCAAGACACAAGCAGCGCTTTGCATGATTTCGGCAGTGCTTGAAGAGAGAAATTATGAGAGGTGTGTACTTACCATAAAACGCAAAAAAGTACCAGTAAAATACTTCAGTGTCATATGTATGTGGAAATGCATGAATCTGGTTAACTACCACATACAGGGTTTGGTTGGTGTCTAGTTCTCCACTTCAACGTAAGGGACAATTAAAATTTCTTTAAACCAGAAACTATCAACATATATATATACTTCATATATATAAATAAATAAACCTTCTAATAGAAAAAAAAGAATAAAAAAATTCTTCGAAAAACAAATTTGAAACCTAACTATTCTACACTTTTTCAACATCCATATTTTCCATCGAGTCTAGGTAAAGCATTAATTCTGCCATGTAATGTTCCGTTTTCTCCTTCTCTAGTTTGATCTGTTTTTCTAAATAACTCAAACTTTCCGCGCTGTCAGTCCGGTTGGCCGGCTCTTCACCATCCTCCATTCCGACGTTCAAATCGTTCGCCACAGAACAAACCTCATTATCGGACCCATCAGTAGATTGGCTACGGCCGCGACGTTTCATTTGTATTTTGCTGTTGTTTCTCATATGGCGCACGCTGCATCGTAGTTGTTGCGATAATGGCGCTCCGTTAAAATACGGCACGTTCGTCGTGATGTCGTTTTGGGATATAGGGCGCGTTTGTTCACCCATTATTCGCGATTCGTTGCTTTCGGTTAGTCCCATGAGTCTTGGGAATACGAAGGTTTGACAGCCTTCTGTTGGATACGAACTGTCCGAATCTTCATTCTGCATGTCCGAACTTTGGATCGCCTTGCGCATTTTCTTTGAAGGATGAATTGGTACTGTTGGCGTGTATTCTCCATTTTTCTATATAAAAAAAGGTTCGTCAACTTGAAGATCATCTAAACTACCACAAATGCATTATTTTGAGCGGGTACTATAGTTCGCGATTTTCGGTCAAAATCGTAAAATTTTAAAGTACCCGCGAAAAATCTTCGAAAGAAAAATTAGATACTGTAGGTAGTGTCACTAGACTGGATGTTCCACTCTATTTCTAGTTCATTGATTTTTACAAAACTTACATTTAAAAAAGGACCAATGTGAATGAACCCTTACGAACGATTAACAAAAATAGACTCGCCACACGAACAATTATGTAATCGGTGTATTCAAAAACACGCAATAAATTACAAGCTTTGTCGAATTCAATGTAATAACGAGTTCGTTAATTACTCTTTTTTTAATTCAAATGGCAGTTACTGTAAAGAGCTCTTTTAAGTTAATTGACATCTAAAATTTGCCTATTCAAATGCCATCGAATAGATCTCCAAAACAAGACAGGTCTGAGATACAGTAAAAAGACAGTCCACACACAACAGTATAAAAACATTTCAAAATTTCAAAATAATTACTCTACCTTACTTTTAGTCACCTCACACAAGTAAATTTTTTTTTTGATATCTTACGTACAAAACTGGAGATTGTGGAAGGTTGTTCGCACATACTCAGGTACAAAATGAACACAGGAACGTAACAACAGACAGATAAATACAGGCAAGGTTGAACGTACCTCGTGGAAGACCATATCAAATAGTGACAGTAACGAAGCTGGTAGACCATTTGCCGTTTTCTTGATCACTCCAACGATTGGTTTGTTGAAATTTCGGATGGTTTGGATCAAATATCTGAAGAAGGAGAATGAAAATTCATCAAAATATAACATTTATAATTACGATTATCAATGAAAATTTAATTGGGTACAGTGGAAACCATGAATCAATTACAATCAATGAAGTTGTTTACATAACAATCGAACGTTTTTTAAGTGCTTAGGTAAATATTACAACTAAAAACTAATAGTTTCGAGACTGAAATTTCTATACGACACTTAATTCATCAATCATAAAGAAAAAGGAAATTGGAAGTGTATAATAATGTATTGTATTGTATTACAACAGCAATTAGTGAGAGTGAATAATCTGCCACTTGAGTGTAATAACAAATCGTGTGCACTTACAAAAATACTCTCAAAATAAACAAAAAGGAGGAATTAATTACAACAGATCAATTGTTATTCTAATGATGCACTTCAAACCAAAACAGCCGCAAAGGGGAGACAAATTTCCATAGGAGTTGACCCCCCTTTGACAGCCTGTAAAAATAAAGTTCAAAGAAAACTCTTTGCACACATTGAATTCATGAAAAAATATAATAGTGAATAAACCAAGGTTTTTCAGAAATAAAGCCTTTCAAAACACCTTTAGTAACGGTCAAATACGGTGCAAGTAAAGGACTGATTGCATTTCTTTGAATAACAAGTAGAAAGAAATAAGAGCTTTTAAAGTGAGTCAGTGTGAAGAATGAGATATAATGCTTTGCTATTTGTTTGAAAATTCAAATCCACAATCAACACTGCTTAAAAACATCTAATTAATCTTGACTTTTAATTTGGACTATATATATTCATCGCTTTGATTCGCACATTTTCACCTAGTTATATAACCTGCAGACAGGAATGATGTAGAATACAAACTACTAATCTTTCTCCTGATGGACTGTTTTAAAGGAATTTAAATATGCAGAGCACAAGAGTGTGTTGGTGTTGCTCTTCAGGCTAATTATCTATCTTTCCAACGATAAAGGATTTTTACTGTTACAGAAAAAGAGATTTAACACGGGTTTAACTCTTATTCTTATGAACAAAACTGCAAAACATTTCACCCGGGGCCAGATCTTAGGTTTTCACTCCGACAAATCCTACAAACTACTCGATAAAAACTTGACCAAAGGTAAAGTTTTGCCCTGTGGTAAATTTCGCCCCATCTACATGTAACAGGTCCGTAAGGGGGTCAAAATTAGCAACTTTCGATACAAATGCATTAAAAGACGCACAATTAAATAATCTTAAACTACGAGAAGAGACCAAAAATACATTGCTTGCACCCTGCCTACAGAAATTTGAGGCCATTCATACATTAAATCCCCAAAATGAGCCCTTCCCTGTCTGTGCGCACACAGACAATAGAAACGTCAATAACGAATTGCCAAACATTTAAACACCTACCCCCTACATCTGCATACATGTTTTGTAGAGGCACCCTTTTGATATAAGAGTGTCCCAGAAAAACTAGTATGCTGCGACTTCTTTAAAAAGTAGATATCTGTATATATGTATTATAAACTGACATAAAAAAGAATTGATGTGATATAGATTAGATGTCAGTATTTATCAGCATACTAATTTTTCTGGGACATTCTGTACAGTGAAATGAAGGTTTAGTTCTTACCTCAACATCGATACGTCTTGCTCATATTTTTCTCCCTCAAGGGCTGAAGTCTTCTTCAGCAGCTTTTCAAAAATGCTGTTTGATGCAAAGTATTCTTCAACTCCATTCATAACAACTACTTTGCAATGTTTATCCACGGCACAATCTTCTAATGTGTTTATCAGTTTCTCACAAGTTTTCAAGTTTAAGCATTCCCCTTTCTTCAGTTGAGGAATCAGTTTCTTTAGAAAGATGTTCACAAAACCTTCATCTTTTTTTATCAAAACCTCTTGGGCCTTCTCATAAGGGTACAGCTTGATGTGTTTAGAGGACATGACATATTTACAGAGATCATTGAGGTCTTTTTCAGATAACATTTCTTTGCTTAGTAATGGGCAACGATTACTGCTGATGGGTGTTGTTGGCTTTGGTACACTTGAGATAATAGTTCTAGGAGAAGATACAAATGGTATTGTTCTGAAAAAAACTTCATCGCTTTCTGATTCTACACTGCTGGTGGCAGAAGAAAAATCAGAGTCCGAAGTTACTGTTGCATCTGAATCATTTTCTGATTGTGGAAAGAAAGTCTGATATCCTAAACGATTTACAATAGAAATGTCCTGGTCACTATGTTGATAGAACTCTTTGATATCAGTAACATCAAATTCCTTTTCAGAATAGGGAATCCAGTTGCTAGTGCCATTTTCAAACAGTACCAACATTTCCTTTTCTGATGTGTTCATACGATATCCTAATACATGTACTATTGCACTCTTGTACTCTGAGGCCTCAATCTTGTCAACCTTTTTCTTTTTCTTAGGAATAATCTTTCGACTCTTTTTCTTTCGTTTTTTCACTGGTAATTCATTCTCAGTGTCTGTACAAGTTAAAGGTTCTTTTGGTCTTTCGCATAGAGATAAGCATACACCAGTGGAACACAAGGAAACTTTACGTAAATCATTAACAACTTCAATTTTAATGTCTGTTAAAGTTTTGGTGGGTGGTAAGTTATCATTCTTAGAAATGAAGGAATCCTCATCATAGGATATATTGTTTACTAGTTCCTCTTTGAGGGTAGTTGCTACTAACCCTTCAGTAGTTGTAGAAATATCCTCAGTTTCAGTTTTCTCTACTTTAATGTTCTTATTCTTAACATACAAATCCAAATAATGCAAGATTGGTCCTTTTGTTCTTGGTTTTCTACCAGGCTTTTTGAAAGGCACCCCCTTTAAAGTTAATTTCTGGTCAGTTGTTATTACTTTTATCTCTTCCGACTTATACTTTCGAGTTGATTCTGGAGAATAAGATGCAGGGGTTTTCCTTGTTCTTTTATCATTCACTATTCCAAGACCTAAGTTCTCACAGGTTTCTTTAATCAAAAGTTCAATAGTTGTTCTTTTATTTCTAGCACCCCTTCCTTTTTTATTTGTCATAACAGCTTCTTTCTTTAACTCTGTATCATTATTATCCCTTTCTTCTCCAGTACTTTCAACATCTCCGTTTGTATGAGTTTCAGTACTTACAAATTCCTCCTTTTTAATCTCTACTTCAGTATGTATTCCATTTACTACAACATCAACACCGTTAATTTTGTGAGTTTCTTTTATAAAATCGCCATCTTGAATTTCAGTTTCTTTGTTGTTCGTTTCGTTGAAAGTTTTCACGAACTCTTTTGCCAAAATTCCATTTGAAATTGCAGAGTCTTCTTTTGGTCGAATAGCATTATTGATATCTAGTATGTCCATTTTTATTTTCGCCGTTATTATCTTTTCAAGTGATTTGTCTAACAAAACTTGGGTGTTACCGTTTGAAACGACTTTATTACATCTTTTACTACACATCTTTGAAGGGCTTTTTAATAACTTTACTCTTGCATCTCCATTCCTAATCGGTAAAGCTACCAGTGAAGTTTCCATCTTTTTCAAATAAACTTTCCCTCTCAGGTTCAACGTATTAACAGATATTTCCTTTTGACAGCCATTTTCTTGTTTTTTCTGTACGCCAGAACGAGTTTCGTAGGTTTTATTTTTCGTGACAAAGGATCTGCTCTCTTTTGTTGTTTTGCCACAGTCGCATGAACTATTTCTCCGTTGTAGACGAGTCATTTCATAAAGTTTAGAAAACTCTGATCAGCTGATACAAAATATACCCCTCAGGGGATAAAATTTATATCAAGGTTCCCAAGTACAGTTTTGTTGTAAGATAATCGTCCTTTCAAAACATAAACACATCTCTACTGCATAACGAATCAGCCATTTTGTTGTAGCGTAGAGGAAAACCAAATCGACTCGAAGTTGTCTATTGTTCTTTCACCTTAAAATCCGGGGGATAACTTTTCTCATAGAACTAGTATTTAATTATTTTTCGTAACGAAAAAATTAAAAAGATGAAAAGAAGTGTTGAAATAACTAGAAATAAAATTTAGATTTAGTCCTAAACTATTTTTTTTGAGCTGCAAGAAAGAGAATAAAGGTCTAAATTATCGTTTTGAATACGACATTACCCCCTAGTTGTTCATTGTTTTAAATCGTTAGCATGTGGATCGGCCATTCAAAATACAATCAGACCACGCGACCAAAACAATCATTGAGAGATAATAAAAGTTTTGTCGAAAAAGTCGCAAAGTGTATAAACAGAAAAAAAGAACTCTTCTTTCAGATTTCTCTTGTTTATGTTGGGAGCTAGAAAAATAAACATAGGCAGTTTAATGAAAAGAGACCGTGAAATAGTATATTACTCCGTCTTTATTTGAGCGTTGTTGTAAAAATTTCCTAAAGAGACGGAGAGAACAAAAAAACCATCATGGTATATAATTACTTTCAATGTCGAGGAATTATCTTTCATTCTGTTGTAATTAAATTCTTATGCACCTGGTTTCTCATTGAGGCATTGAGGCATTGATCGGTCACTGTAAGCAGTTACTTAACGATTTACTGAATTTTCAGATTTCTTCGAAAAAAACTATAACGGTATATATAATAGTCTGATTCGGCAGACCTTGATAAAATACGTTTTTGCAATGTATGCAAATCAGACTATACATATAATGGTATAAAAAACAAACGCAATCTCAAAAACTTATTTCTGTAGAGATATCATACTTCAAAGAATACAAATACTGCTTGATTGCACATTGTATTTCTATTATTTCATTTTATTTTATTTTTTTCTCATCCTTTAAATATTACTGAAGTCTCTCTCTGTATTAAAAAAAAGAGAAAAAGATGAGTAAAATTCAAAATGCTTTCATTTTCGAACAAAAACAAATAAAATCGTCAAAAAAGTAAACAAACTATTTGCCATAGCCCTAACATACATCTCTGTGGTTTCATTGTTAAAATTTAAGCCCTATCTACATTGTCTATCACGATAATTATTTACACGCTTTTGACTTTGTTTGGCCTTTGGAGAGGAGGCAGGTTGGTATTACTACTTTTTGGAAGTTTTTTATTTGTAGTAGTCTCCTGTCCGGTCAGTCTGTCTGTTACCATGTCTCGTATTATTCGTATCACATTTATTTATTTCATAGCTTCAGTTTTCTTTTTGTTTACAATAGCAATAGATTCTATCAAATATTATTGTCATAGATTACCCTTAGGTCTTCAAAATACCTTGCCGAGTTCATTATATAATTTTTTTACAGGAGGATGAGGAATTTTTTGTTTGATATACCAGACAAATTTTCATGATGACCTGCCAATCTTATAGATTAAATATATTTGTCCGGTCATTTATTTTTCGTGCGTCGCTTGTTGTTTGTTTTTATTTACAGAAACATTATTTCACTTGTGTATGTATATATAACCATCGTTTTAGTCTTCTTCGTATAGCCTAATAATAGTAATACAAACAACTAAATTTTTTAACTTGATTTTATATCTTTTAATCTTTTGTGTCACAATAAATTTTTATCATTGACTTATTTTTATTTCTTTTATTAAACCGACGGATAAACTGTTACATAGTGGACCCCAGTGGAAATAACTTCAGCGCTTATTTAGTGGACTGGGTTTTTCTGGGTTATCCACTAAATATTGTATATCTATCTATCCAAGGATATGAGAGTGTTTTATTCATTCACGGTTGCTATTGTTCTTCCTTGTTCCTATCAAATTAATAATGAAATGTTAATAAATCATTTATAATAATGCCAATCATGTTACATTGTGACCCCCCCGCAAAGTACCCCAAAAAACTTTTGTGACCTGACAAATTAATAAACCTTAATTCGACCCCTGATGAAACATTCAGACTATTAAACTGTCATCATATATAAAGATTATTCTTGAAATCCGTAGAGTAATATTGAAAGGCAAATTTGTTACATTTAGAATTTGAGCGCATTTTTAAATTTATTTCCCACATGTTTTTTATTCCATCAAGAAAAAAAGAAAAGAATGATATTTCTTGAAAGAATGAATGATAATACTATTTTCTTGAAAATATCTATATATACCAACTTGAGATGAGTATCATGTCTCATAAGTATATACAGTGCAGAAATTTTTTCAAAATCAATTTTCAAGGTTGAGAGAGGTCCAAAAATGTCTAGTTTTGCGGAACTAATTTTCGCGATGAAACAATATAAAAGAAACAGCTTTAAACAGTGAGAATAAATAATATCTGTAAGTGTATATATATATAATTTTTCAGATAAAAGGTATTAATGGATGAACAAAGCTGTCCAAGATGTAAAACAACAAGTTATCGTAACAGCAAGTTGAAATTGCTTGTGAATGTCTGTGGTCATAAGTTGTAAGTGTATTTGCTATTACAAGAGCAATTTTTAGACCATCAGTTGAAATTTTCTAACTAATTTTGAAATCCTTGATAATGAGAAGTGTAATAGCAAGTTTAGACTATTCACATATATTATGTAAGTTTAAAAACTCTTTGTACAGAATACACCCCAGTGGGCACAAGACGTCCTAAGGACGTCTGGATAACGTCAATTTTGAACGTGGGGACGTACCATAGTAGTACCAAATGAAGTATATTTTGTCCCCGTCCAAAGGAACATCCCCACAACGTACAATATGGACGTCTTAAAAAGAAAGGAAACCTCTTTGAGTCAACATTTTAAGTCTTAAAATGTCATTTGGGACCTGCCAAACAATATTAGAGTACTTAAAAATTCATACAGTAGGTCATACCAAATTTTTCGGGGACGAATGGACGTCCGAAATGCGTCCAAAGGACGTTCCGGGGACAAAGTGTGCCTGCTGGGACAGTTCTGTTCAAAACAAAAATATTGTTTTTATCATTACTGCTACCGTATACATACAAATATGATTTCACTTTGTTCAAATTTTTGTACAATTTAGATGTTCAACTTGTGTAGATGTTCTTTTCACCCGTCCATCAGCTGCATGTCCACAGTGTAACACAGCCCTTAGAAGAAGTGACTTTAGGGTTCAGCAATTTGAAGATGCTCTTGTAGAGAAGGAAGTTGATGTCAGACGAAAAATTGTCAAAATGTAAGTATTTTAAACTCAAAAGAGAATAAATTATTTTGAAGGCAAAAAGAAAAATATATATTTCTATAATTTGATTTGCATAAGGCATATATGTAGCCTAATCTCGCAAATTAATAATCTATCTGTCTATCCACATAATTCCCTTTACCAAAACATTCTCAAGCATTCTTTGTAGCTCTTATGCGGCTATTTACAATGTACAGTAGTTTTGGTTACTGTGGACTAAAATGTTATTATTTACAAATCTCATACCCCTAATTGTTTTGGAGAAAAAACCTCTATGAGCATGATTTCTCATTCCAATATTGTATACAATTTTCAAGGTAATTATTATTGGTTTTTACATATAATATATATATATATTTTAGTTTTAACAAACGTGAGGAAGATTTCAAAACCTTACTTGACTTCAACAATTATTTAGAAGAAATCGAAACCATCAGTTAGTATCTATTACCATTATGATGTGTCTGGCCTGAACTCTTGTCCAATATCTATACATAGTGATCTGTAAAAAATTGTCGGGTTTGCTTCATGAAGGGAGATATTTCACCAAATAATTTGCATGCCTTTGGTATGTAACTAAATCATCCATTCCCTCCCATTTCTACGTAATTGCAACTGTAACTGTAACGAATATCCGTAATCCTTTTTTTAAGTTTTTAATCTGGCAAATAAAACAAATGTTGAGGAAACCAAGAAAAAGATCGATGCATACAAAAAGGACCATGAAAAACTTATCCGAAGGAACAATACAAAAATAGTAAAGTGTTTTATTTTTAAAAACTTTTTCTTGCAACATCTAAATGTTTAAATGACTTCATTCGGTTGTATTGTTGTGTATAATCAAGGGGGTGGCGAGGTCAACATTTTCGTACATACTTTATGGATAGCCCCTTGGTGTATGCCTTCTAAGTGCTTTTTAGACTGCCTCGTTTGTATTTGATTTTCTTGGTCATAGAGCCAAGAAGAAGCATTGTTGAAAGCATCAATTGAAGCGCAAATTCAAAGTGTTGAAGATAAATGGAAGATGATGCAAGAGGAAGAACAAAATGTAGCGAGACAAAAAAAAAAAGACAAAGAAAGTCTCATAAATGATTTGGTAAGGACTAGTCAAATCTTGTCGTATTTTGTAATTTTATTTATTGTCACAGCGAGACAAATTAAATTGTCACAGCGAGACAAAATAAATTGGCACAGCGAGACAAAATAAATTGTCACAGCGATACAAAAGAAAAAAGTCTAAACAAATTATCTGGTGTGATATAAGCTCTCGTTCAGTCTCCAATAACTCCATCTTGTATGCGAATGCACTAGACACTTGTTTGTGATAATTTCTTCTTTGATCCATCAGATTTATGCAAATGCACCAGCAGAAGAAGTGATCGCTAGACACAAACACATGAAACAACAACAAGAAGAGGAAGCACAACAAAAGAAATCTTTCTTCTTCACTGAGAAAAATAAGGTGAACATGTAAAATATAGTGGAAACTCTCTTTTCGTATTTGGTACAAGCTCTTCTAGAATTTGTGATATATATATATTTTTTTATTTATTATTTTGTAATGTTGAGGTCCAATCAATATCTAACACGAGTCCGCGAAATTTAATACCCGCGAAATGCAAATTCCTGCGATTTCTTTCTTTTTATTTGACGAAGACGAAATCATTTTTGAACATTTTATATATTTTCTGAATATATTTCCTAAACTAAAGAAATAAACATAAACATAACTTTCAAAATTTAAGAAATCCGCCAAACTTGACACCGCAAAACTTAAATTGCGCTTCGGCATCAACGAAATTTACTTCCCTTTAAAGTATTTTTTAAAGTATAGGTCTCGAAAAAAATTCTTGCGTATTTCTTTCAGACTTTCTAACATTTCACAATTATTTCCCACATCTAGAATACGACATTTGTGAACCAGCCTATTATCGAGGCTCCTCTCTTCGAATATAATGAAGTCACAAAACAATGGTATGGACCAACACCACCTTCCAAAACAGACATACAAGTAAAAGGGTGAGTAACATTGCATTGTGGACTTTGTATATTTTCTATTTCTATTTATTTCTTGTTTCTCTAACAAATCAACGCTCTAATCATATTAACTTTATTTTTAAAAGAATGCTGACCGAATTATTAAGCTTTAACCCTACCTGTACTGGGGAGGGGGGCCTAGTAGGCCCGCGGTCGGGGATTTTTAACACTACTTTTTAACACGTCATCCAATTGAGCTGAAACTTTTTGACTTT
>JAYRBV010015657.1:0-12614 GCA_036023255.1 Mitrocomella polydiademata
TGTAAAATCGAGGCGAATTTCATCAAATGCCTCGTTCTTCCAGTCTATTTTATGAGGTTTTGACAAGTGAACATGAAACTCAATTGTGTTTTTTGTGTTGAGTTTAAACATGTTTTTTAACACGTTTATCAGATATGTTGGTAATTTTAAACCCGCCTTTTTGTCGTATTTGTTGTACGTGCGCATATAAATGTGTACGTAGAGAAATTACATCAGGAAAGGCCAAAAAGTCAAAATTATGGGGGCGAAGGTCAATAGTTTAAGTAGTGGGTTAATTGTCGCCCCCCCTCCATGGGTCGGCGAGAAAGTTTTTGCGGTTTTAAGTCTCTAAAAAACACCTCTAAAAGTATATAATTTAAGGCTTATAGATATAAAAAATACGATTTATTTATATATATTGAATCTCCCTACGGCCCTGTTACATGTTATCAAAATCCATAATTCCGAATAAACGCCCCCTCCCCTCCCATCGGTGCGTCTAAGGAGTACGGTATAAGATCTATCTTCAGCCTTAGATTATTCATGTGTCGTTTACATGCATTATGTGTGTGTGTATCTAAATATGTAAAAAGAAAAATGCTTACCTTTAGGTAAAGTCTTTGTCTTTGGGTAATGAAATGCGTCCCGGTATTTTTTCAAATCGTCAATCACGTCCAAATGTTGTGCGAATTGTTTGGAAGTTATGTCAATATTTGCTTCCTCAGCCAGTTTTTGCAAAGTCTGTGCTGGATGTGTGTCCACCATTATGGTTTTTTATATTATATATATTTTATTATACCGTCGTCTCGCTGCTGTTACACTATGTATGAATGTATAAATTCATGATATTCACGTCGCTCGAAGTCGAGTTATAAATAAATCATTTTCGGTAAAAATCTATTGTACTCGTAGCAATAGATATCTATCCGACTCGATGTCGAGTCACGTGAATATCACGAATTCGAAAAAAAAAAAATCCATTCATGTTTCTGTAGTCTGCTGTAATGCCATAAATCTGATCTGTGTTATTTTTTATTTGTTATCTGTATGACCATTTTATTTTTTCTATGATGATAAGGCTCTTATGTCAATGTTTTGAAATAACACAAAGAAACTAGACGCTGACGAGGGGTTGTCTGCGCAACATCCCACTTTGCTCTGCATCGCTTTTTTGCGCAATATTATTGCTTTCTTATATGCAAGTAGACTGGAGACTACGAATGTAAATCTCGGATTAGCGGATGTTCCGTACGGTGTTTTGTTTACAGATATATACGCATGCGCACTCAGTCCCCCAGTTTTTCGGGGTATAGAATATAAAAAAAACAGAGTATTGCCTACAGGTCACCGTAGCGGCAATTCGCTTAAAAAGCGAAGCAGAGCAAGGTGGGATGTTGCACAGACAAACGAGGGAGTGTGAAAAAGACCAAAATCCAAGGTTCAACTCCACCATGAGGCTTTCGGCAGTGGAAATTACCAATCGCTGCTATAATTCCAAAAGGCTTCTTTGTAGGCGTTTTGCAAGGATAGCAGTAGATCTATGGAAACGAAGATTCGCCTATCCTGGGTAAATAATATGATCAAATAACAAATAAAATAATAATAATATAAAAGACCATTAACAAAACACTTTGGAGTGACAGAATAGAGTGACAAAGATCACTATATGACGTACGCTGTAAAGACAAACTATTTAAACTATTTACTAAAAGAAATTGATAATGTGTAAGACAACTGCAATGAATGCAAATCAGACTGGCGAATGAATCAAATAATAATCCATAAAATGGGAAACAAAACGAAACGAAAATTACCCAATAGTCGACCTCGTTCCCAGGGCCGTTTTTCGCTTCTTTTACCAATCTGATATTTTACGTCGCAGAAAAATATCAGATTGGTAAAAAAAGCGGAAAACGGCCCTGGGAACGAGGTCGCCCAATAGTATCATTTTATCTGATTTTGAAATGTAAAATTCAAGAAAAAAAATCTTATCGTGTCATCATCAACAATACATGTTACACAAACACAACCGTCAACTTATAAACTAATCGGGTTTCCATGTAATCATACGTTTGAGGACAAAAGAAGTGCAATTATCTAGGCAATATAATTGGATCTACTTTGAGGCCTTCAAACCTTTGTTTATGAAGGCCCGGCGGGGGCGGGGAGAGGGGTGATGTTTCGCATTTTAATAACAACCATGGTGGGTCTACTCCTTAGATAATAAACGATTCAGCCCCTCCACTTTCAAATTCGTCCCGCCGACCTGTACGGATAAAGGACAATACTTCTACTTCGTTTTTATCCTTTTTAAGTCTATTTTTCAGTTGACGTATTCAAACAAGCCACCGTGGAAACGGTGTCCGTATTCGGAAATAAACAATCCAAAATTTGGACTCATTACGGACACTTTTTTTAACGTATTCAGATAATTTTCTGATATTTCCGCAACGTAATCATGAAAAGGTTGACATTTGTGACAGGCATCACAAGTTATTGCAGATGTTGTGTTTTGGTCTGTAAAATACCAACGAGACGTGGCCAAACTGAAAATCTATACTTTGACTTTTGTCTTAACATTACCCTGGTCAAAGTTTCAAGTCCTTAACACTATTGGGGCCTATTGCTGTTAATGAGTCAAGTATGCATTTTATACGGTGCAGAAAAATAGGCTGATATCATTTACGGGTTCCGTGTTCGAGTAAACAGAGCTGCAAACAACGACCAGTTTTATAACATCACATATTCTTCTCCATATCCAAGAAATTTAAGCTTATTATAGAACGTTCGGTTTTTTGAGTTACAAGTATGCTGTCCTTTGAAGCTGGGCAAAACATTATTTGTGTGCCTTGCATAACCAAACGCTCTCTATCTACTAGTCTAATTCGTAGACCTTTTGATAAAAACACATTTGTATAAAGACAACTCCGTTTCGCAATGTATGCAAATCAGACTATCTATCTACCTCCTTGAAGAAAACCAAAAAAAAAGAAGTAGACGGATTATCTCTGTGACGTTTTTTTGTCACTATCTCCCAGTCCTATGCGCGGTTTCGCATTTACAGAACCGGTATTTTTTGGTTATTATCACAGACATTTTCTGATTTTAGCAAAAACCTTGAAATGATAGGAAGAGGGCAAAGTTGAAAGGTCAGACGCAGTAATATGTCACGCCTGTCAATAAAGTATATGTCAGTTACAAAACTACTCGTGAAATAAATATCCACCCGCAAATATTTCTACCAGTTTCGATTGTGATAATAATTGTGCAACTTTCCTATTTCCTTGTTCTAAGTTTGTTATCATTTTTGTACGGAATATCCCTTTTTTGTATGAAATTTCCCGATTTTCCCGATTTTTCCAAAGGAAATTATTCATTGACGCATGTGCCTTTTCTTTTACTAAATACTTAATACTTTAATAATTAATATTTATATACTTTAATACTTAAGATAAAAAACTGGCATAAGGAAAGCGATTTGCTAAGTATTGGTAATCACATAAATAATAATAATACATATCAAATCTTTGTCAATAGACATTTCCCGAAATATCGTTTATACAAAGATTCCTACTATTAAACTCGGTTTCATGAAACATTTGCACTCCCCCTCGACTCAATTACACAACTACGAGGCTAATTATAGGAATCTACTTATAAACGGTATTTCGGGAAAAGTCTATTATACCTCCAGGCATCGTCGTAGATAATAAAAAATAACATCAGAGTCAGAGGTGAATTTAGAACTGCGGTTTCAAGTATGTGGAGAAGAGCGAAATGCCATAAAGTATTGCTATTTCTCAGTAAAGTAAGTGACATTTTAGTTAAATGCACACTTCTCCACATACTTACCGGTTCTACATCCTCCCGCCTCTGAGGGTGAATTAAAGTTTGTAGCCTGTTCAAACGACTCAACTTTTAAGTGCCGTAAAATGGTCTACTTTACGGGGGAAGACTTGATTCTGCGTAGAGACTATAAAGCTTGTTATATATTTTGAAATTTTCTTTTTTCAACATCTCCAGGCATTACACCCGATTGTCAACACTATCACCATTGCAACAAACCCGATGGTCAATAATAACAGAAAGACCAACAACAACTTCAGTGGAAGATTACGGTACGTTGGTATGATTCTCGTAGCCAAGATGACTGATGGTTGAGTTAGGAATGTGCCGTAATTCTAAAAAAATCCATTTATTCATAAAAATTAATAGGCTATGAAGTTTTTTTCTTTATCAGTTGAAGAGGTAAATCTAGAATTCTATCTAATATTTATTTTTTATTTTTTATTTTTACTCCTTGTTATCAATACCAATACCTGGTTAAAACAAAAAAAACAAAAAACACAAACGGTAAGCGTGTGCCGTAAATTCCGATATTGCCGCTACTACTCTAGCTATTACAGCTTTCTTCACCTTCAGTCTAGCCTGTAGCCTCTTTTAAATGGTTTCCGTTAGAAAATCCCTGAAAAGAAGCGAAACAACAAAATGTTTAAGTTTAACTGACCACGGCCACCAGAGGGGAAAACAATTTAAAAAGGGAAGGAACGTTCAATTTTACGTACCAATTTTTTCCCGGTTACAACTTGGTATTTTGGGGGCTCGTCCAGAAGGAAGCAATTCAGCAGACTCCCATATACAGGGGGCGGGGTGATGACGTCATCGTAGTTTGGTCCCGTCGTCACCATTAGATTGTGTTCGTCATGGGGAAGGGCGGTCGGTGCTGAACATGGGCGTAGTAATAATATCTCATTTGGACAGGACGTCCGGTCTTCATCAGTATCGGTGTTAGTGGTGAAGTTACTAATGGTGATCCGCAAATCTGGTGTCTGAAACAAAGAAACTGATTTAGGTATCAACAGAGACTACATGCCAAACTGATATCAACGATTAAGTAAATCGTTGTATCGTTGTATAATCGGGTATAGCTCGATTTGGTAAGGGCGTCGGATTGTTTCTCTTTAGTAGAGTCTCTGTTCTGATGATCGAAGGTTCCATCCCGCCCAGGTGTTCTGCCTGAAAATCAGATCCGCAAAAAGGTATGTATGCATGACCCTGCATTAAAATATTTCAAAAAAGGTTTTTAAGAACGCGTAAAAACTGAATCTGAATGTGTAAAATGGTAGAGCGAATTTGAAAAGTTCGTTTGCCGTAACTTACTTCTTCGAAAAATTTCTTCAAAATTCAAAATGGCGCAAATTTTATTATGGAAGGCGATTATACCACCATCGTATAACGATATCCGAGTTGCGTTTTCACGGCGGATAACATTATTAAATATACGAAACTATAATACAGCCGTATATCGTATATGTAGTGGTATACGACGTGTGCATATCAAAGTTACGTATTTTCTTGTATACCATCGTATATCATTAAATATACGATGTGCGTATACCTGGGATATCGGAGTAGTTTGCGCAGTGAAATTAGACGAATATTTTCCCAGGATAGCCTCTTCAGTGCTAAGTAGTTCTAGGCAGTACAAAGTAGACTGTTATCAACGAGGGTCCTGCCTACAACGGAACCTATGGAAATTAGAAATGTTGGGAGGTCATCCTCATCACTGTGACCGGTGGCGGACTCGAACTAACGACCAGCAGGTTACGAGCCTAAGCGTCTTAACCATACACTCGGCCTTAGTTCCTTAAAAGTTAAATAGAATCACAAACGGGAATATGAATTCAAACCTCTTCTTGATCCTCTTCGGTTTCGCCTTCAGGCATTATGATAAACGGTTCAGTGCATCGGCGACACTGACAAAAGTTGGTTTGAGTATCTGCGGAGGAGTGTTGAATATCTGTGATTCTATTATTCACCATGGCGGAGAAGTTAAAACCACCGTGTTACCAATGTTGTCGGCAAAATCTCTAAAATAATAAATTTATAATTGTACTTGATGGCTTTTGGGTACTTTCAAAGTTAAGGAGAGAAAGTAGCTTACCAGTCCGGTCCTGCTATCTCATCTTGGTGTTAAAATCATAACGTACGCGCTATAAAGAACTGTACACCTGTAAATACTAAAAATAATAAAGACCAGTAAACCGGTCTATTATACTTGTTCCGTTATTTCCCGATATTCCGGTAGAGCGACTCTTTATCTAAAAGGGGTGTTCAGCATATGGACGATATTCCCCCCCCGCTAACCGAGGAATTATTCACCCATGTGAACACCCCCCCCCCCCCTAAGGCTAGTTTGTGTTTCAATTCATGATCAGTCATTCTTTTATAGAAAAGTCTCTTAAACGTGTTTGTAAAATCGAGGAAAATTTCATCAAATGCCTCTCTCGTTCTTCCAGTCTATTTTATGAGGTTTTGACCAGTGAACATGAATTGAAACTTTTAGACACCCTCTAAAACTTGAATTTTCCCCTCCTATTAGTATAAGAAAAAACGACTCTCACCTAAACACTTCTATATACGGCCACTACACTGAACACAATGTGCAAACTTGGTATGATGTTTTTTCGTTAAAAGAAAATCTTCGATATTTCGTTGACAAGTTTCGAATAATCTGGGCGCAATAACAAACAAAGAATGAATAACGCTGTACCTCCAACCCCCTGGAATGTAAAATTTATTGCGTTATTTTGCATCACATCTTGTAGTGTTCAATGTCTAAAACGGGGATGATCTAATGTCTAAAAACGTTTGTTCTGGTTAAGGCGAAATGTATACATTGTGCATGTTCTTCAAAAAGCCTCTCTGGGGGAGCGTTTTTTCATCGAAATGACAAGCAATATTGTACAACATTTTAATGAAAAAACGCTTCTTCAGAGAGACTTTGTTTTGAAGAATATGCCCAATGGGTTTAGCCTTTAGGTTCTTGCAAATATTTTCACACTTACTTGCAGTCTTATTCTGGTGAGAACTTAACACTTTTGGTTGTCCTTCCTAAGAAATTCTGTACATTGTTAAATCAATATTTACACTCACTCATGTACCGTAAATGATCGATTTAGCGCTCCATTTCCAAGTTAGCTCCCCCTCTCGAATAAGAATCTAATTAAGAAACTCTAAACACACTGGTATTTTCGGGGGTTTCAGTATAATAATATCTTTTACCTAAAATAAGGTCAGTTTGGTTTCGTTTATATTGATATGAGTGTTTTTCCCCGGTTGACGAGGAATATAAAAAGAAGTAATTATATTTATTTGTTATACTAAAATATTCTCGAAGTACTATTCTCGACCCCCTGATCTTTCGGTATCGAGTGGTCAAATTAATTTTTTTTTACCTTGGGCGTGCGCGTAAAAGAGTTTTGGGTTTTGGGAAAAGGACCATGTCGCGAAAATAGGTACGGTAGACTTTTACCTAGACTAGTTTACTATCTATATTTTTAAGTCACATCAAACGTCCAACTCTCTACAGACAAATATTTGACACAAAGAGGGAGAGTGTTAACCGGGTCGGGATTTAGTTTAAAAAAAAAATTATTGGGATGTTACGGGATCTATGTGTATTGTAGTTTGTAAAACCTTTTACCAAAATCAAAAATAGTTTTCAAATCTTTATGCGTAAAAAATTGTGCGGAAATGTTTGAACCCTCGAGTCATTATTCCTTTATAGTTAAAAGTCTAGTTAAATAAAATCCTATATTGTCACTTTAAAAATTGAAAAATAAATATTCTATCAATCAAGCGAATACGACTAACCCCTGTCTACAATCGCGACCATAAATTTTGGCAGATTTCACATCAGCCTAGTGCCGAGGCAATTGAATTTTGCAAACTTAGATTCCAGCAACCAAATTACACGTCTTTGTTCTTTAATGCCAAGAATCTTTGGGAATGTTTGGCCACGGGGAAAACTAGAGTAATGTACAAATTAACACTGGTGGAGGACTGATAAGCATACAAAATAACAACTTTGATTCAGACCAACGCCTATAATTTCCAAACCACACGCGTGTTCTATTATATGCTATTTGTCTTTTTTGTACTCTCCCTCAGAGACCTTTTCGTCACTACTCTGCTGCTCTTCTCCCTCTTCGCCTATCTCTTGTAAACAAACGCTGGGGACCCATCCTTTACAACGACGAGTATCTCCAAGAGCGAACGGCGACCCTGGAAAGAGAAAAAGACTGTAGTAGTATAGGTAAGGTGTCAGTTGTCAATCGAAGAGAAACTTCCGTATATTTGTGCGAATTTTTCATTTGTCGGTTCAAGAATAGAAAACCAGTCAATGATGACAACCAAATCCCAAGAGTAAGAAGACAAGTATCAAAACTACGTAGAAATTCACTTGAGGTTCGATTATCGAGGTATTCTTACTTACTCTTTGGTTGTCATGACAAACATGCATGAAAAAGAGGTTAGCAATGAAAATGGTAATCTCGGGAGATGTGTATTAAGAGCCATGTTGAACCGACAGCTCAGCTTCCCTGGCGCTGGTCACTGGAGTCACTGCCAACAGCCTTAGCATATAGTTTGTCTGTCGGTTTGAGACCATCCGTTCTTCTATAGAAACTCTCTTAAATTGGTCTGACAACTCGAGACAACTTTCATCAAATGCCTCGTTCTTTCAGACACGTTTAAGAGGATTTTGACCGGTGGTCTCAAACCGACAGATGAACAGCCTTTTAGCAAGCGATCTCGTTTCTAGAATGACAGTAAACCCATTTCATATAAATAACAATTCTGTAAAACATACCATCCTTCGATTCCTGAGCTTTGTAAACTCTCTCGCCGTATGTCCAATGTCTAGAAATGAAAATTAGGTACCGTAAATCTTCCAATAAACGCCCCTCCTAAAATCCGAAATATGTTATAAACGCCCCCTCTCTATTAAATGCCCCCCCCTGCAAGAGGCGTTTAATAGAAACACTCTTAATTAACACTCCTACTGGCAAAGGGTCAAATCCTACTAGGTAATAGCTTAGCTTAGGCTATTGATGATACAACAAAGGTAATCAAGAATGCCGCCAATAACGAAATGAACCCATTCCAACCTACTGATTCCAATATTGAAGATGCAAGAGACCCTTGTAATCTTTTTTATGAGAACGAAGAAGAGGATAATTTTTTAACTGATGTATGATATATATTTATTTTTTGAATAAACGCCGCCCCCCCCCCCTCTTTTAAACGCCGCCTCCCTCTAATAAAGGCCCCTAAAAAGTCTGAAGATTAAATAAACGTCCCGGGCGCTTATTGGAAGATTTACGGTAGTTGCAAAAAAACTGAAAAAAAAACAGTTAAAATTTATACTATAGAAAAAATATATAAATATTCTTTTATCATGCATATAAAGCTGCTTATATAATAATAACTGTTTATGATTAGTTTTTAATTTCATTAAACCAATATAAGATGATATAATATATCGAAAAGGTTTGTTACTTTGTTATTTATTATACCTTCATAGCGAATACTCTGTACAGTATGTATAAAAAAACTTTATGCATCGTAAAAATGTTATTATGAATCTTAATGTTTTGTTTATTTTTGTGAAAAAGTAGTCTAACGGGAATACATCTGTGTATCGATTACACGCAATTTGCACGAACTGATATTTTGACTAGCCGGACTTACTTTTTGTGTCTCGTTGCAAGGAACGTATCACCCTCTTCTACAGGCAATCGAGTCTCATCAGACCACGGAAAATCGCACATGATTCGACATCCCAGTCTCAACGGACACCAAGAACCAGAGTAACTCTTGGCAACAAAGTATGGCACCTATAGCGTAGAAGTGATGGATGACATTTAGATTTCTTTGTTAAATTACGGTGATATTTTGAAGGTTTTTTGATTAAAATGAGTGCAGTTATGACGAAAACTAGGAAATTTCCAATAACACGAAATTTAAATTTCTTCAAATATTCCATTCAAGGGCGTTTTCTATTGGACAACTTTTGAAGCGCCTGAACATTTTCAAAATTAATTTTGGCAATTTTCGGTGATAGAAAGTCACTCCGTGGAAAACGGCCTTAAATTAGTATCAAAGTACCCCCAGTTTTTAAGTACCCTAATCAGATTCACCCAATGAAAAAAAAAGAAATTCCAAAAATCATCCAAAAATTTGTATACCCTGGAGCAAAATAGCATGACCCCAGTCAAGTTTATTTTTACCCCCAGAATTATGAAACTATTTTCTAAAAGTCATATCCCAGGTACAAAGAGACCATAGATTACTACCAGCCAACGAGTTTTTATGATGCCAGTCGTAAAGTCTCGCAAATATTTTTGGGCAAACTTTTATTTCGCCAATCAACAGTTTGTTTTTTTGCTGTTTTTTTGTTGGTTAATAGCGTAAAAGCATAAACTTTTGATTTCGCCGGATAACCTTTCGCAATTCGGCGATTTAAAAACTTACACTGGACAAACTTCCGTGGATTTAAAAATTTCTCCAGATAACTTTAAAAAAAAGGTCAAAAAGTTTATCCGAATAAAGTATTAAGGTGGAATTGCACTTGTTTTGCTTTTTGGACATTCGACACGACAAGACATACGGGAAAAAAGCTATACTGAAATCTGATTGGTTCACTTGAACAATAAAGAAGCCTTTCTTTCCATTTTGATTGGTTATAATCTTCCTGGCCTGTCCTGTCCTGTCCTATCCCGGGAAAGTTGAACTGAATTCAACTTTTGTCGCGGGACAGCCGAGAAAAAAAGGACATGATACTATTGCTCGTGTCCGGTCCAAAAGTGGACAAGTGGAAATCCACCTTAACATGTTTCCACCTACCGTCCTATCCCTCTTCAAATCCTTCTGGTCTAATTGCTCAATCTAGAAAACAAAATAAAAAAAAAATACCAGGAGGCCGAATATCTTCCTGCTTCATTTTTTTATAGAGATTCTATAGGGGAAAAAAAAAATTAATTTCGAAAGAAAAGTTTCTTTAAATATATATGATAATTATATGACAGATTACAGTTAGCTCAGACGCATACTGTGATGCATAAAAGGCAGGAATTTTAGCGTAAGAGGGATATTACAAACAATAGAATCTGAAATACCCCTGCAAAAAAATAGTTTTATTATCCTTATAAATTTTTACTCAATTCTTTTTCAAAAGTTTTCAAAAACCTTACTCCCCCCAAAAAAGCCAATTTTCTTTTCATTTTTATAATTCCTGTGATTTTTCTTCTCATTTTCATTTAATCATATAAATAACATATAATCAACATGAATTTTCGGGATATTTTACTGAATCCAGATAATTTAAAAATAATTTTGATGTACTTTCGTTAGACATCAATGTACTTACAGTTAGTGTATATTGATCGCATCCTTCACGGATTGGCCACGTGGTCCCATCACCGACATAATCTGCAGACCAGACCATGACCTAAGAAAAAAGTGTACTTAAAATCATCCTCAACCTGACAAAAACAAGAGTCCTTTTTAATTACTGGATTTTTAATCTTTTTACCTTGAAAATAAAATAATTTAAAATCATCATGAGTAGTCTATCTGATAAACCGTTTCGGGCTTTTTTGCCCTACTCTTGGTCTATCGGCACTCGTTTATATAAGAGTAGTCGTAAAACCTTAACCCTCCGGAGTTGAGCCTAATACCATCACTTTCTGATACTTCAAGGCTCATACTACATTATGATACCATCAAACCTTTTTCAGGTTCTAGGTGATACTTGACCCCCTTCAGAGCCCGGCCTAAGTGTGTTTAGCGGCCAAATTAATATTCTTAGTCTTTGCTTCTCAGACACTCTCCTTCGCATATATTAATTTCAAAATTAAAGATGGTGTTTTCATAGAAATTTCTCCGTTTTTTATCATTTTTCCTCTCCTATATTCTATTTGCACAATGATGGTGCGATTATTGACAAGCCGAGCTAAGCTTTTAGAAAAAAACAACTTTTTTTCTGAAATTTCTTACACATAGCACATTATACATGAAGAGTGTTTCAAAAGTAAAAACCTGTAATGTAAAGTAGACGAGAATGTGAGAATCAAATCTGAGCAGTTAGTTTTATGATTATAGTAAGTGCAGAATCATATCTGAGGAGCTGAGAATGAGAGTTGAGAAGTTTTAAGAAGTTGTTTGGCTGTAAAGGTACACACATCAATCGGTATAAAAAAAGAATGAGATAACAGTGATTAAAAAAATAAATAAATAAAAAATTCATATTCTAGGAAGATAACGATTTGTTTGCGAGAGTAAAAGCAAGAACCTTCGGGAACAGGGAACACTTCCGCTGCATTTCCTTATGGGCCGGAAAAGTGCAAAGATGCGGAATATACGCTACAACCTAGCGCTTCTATCCCCATTCAAAACCGTTTTTCTTTTATCGGTTTATCGGGTTTTGTTGTTTCTTTTTTTTTTACATCCCGTGAAAAAAACACAACAACATTGTATTAGAAAACTATTTGAACGGGATATAAGAGCCAGGTTTCCTAGCTAGCTACAACCTCTCCTCATCATCGTCAACAAGTCATTCGTAGATTTTATATACTTTAAGGGGATTAATGTTCGCGGGGATTAAAGTTCGCGGTTCAGCCTATCCGCGAAATTCAAGCATTTCGCGGGGATTTAATTTCGCGGGTGGTCCAAGATGTAATTTTTTGCGGAGATTTAATTTCGCGGATTGGTCTAAAGTGTAAATTTTCGCGGGTATTTAATTTCGCAAATCGGAATGATCAAAGAATTTTTCGGGAAAATTGGGAAGAGGA
>JAYRBV010015679.1:0-12611 GCA_036023255.1 Mitrocomella polydiademata
CAGATTTAATGACTATCACGATTTCTTTTGTAAAACTCAAACAATAGGAGAGATTTTTTCTGATTCACCCTGTACAAAGTGTACGATTGTTGAAAAATATAGACAGGCCCTCGGTGACGTCACCCTTCACTGAAATCTAGGCTGTTTGGCTAGCAAAAGAGATTGCGATATTGACTAGTGGGATGAAAATGATAATTCAAAGTCATGAAGAAGATCACATAGAATTGATAAATACTGTTTACTTGATTTGAAACTTGTGTTTCTTCACCTACGCCTGCGATCGATTGCCTAAATCTTTTAAAAACAGTTTTTAAGCCATATATTGTTCTTTTACTTCTTTTTTTCTGGAAACAAAGCATATTTTTATTTTGGCCTGTAGGTAATTAATTGTTTGCAAGCGCAACATCCCACCTTGTTCTGCTTCGCTTTTTAAACAAATTGCCGATGCGTTGGTCTGTTCGCAATACTATTGCTTTTATGCAAGTAGACTGGAGGCTACAAATCAAAATGTCGGATCCGCACGGTGTTTTGTTTACAATATATACGCATGCGCACTCAGTCCCCCAGTTTTTCGGGGGATAGAATACAAAAAAACAGAGAATTGCCTACAGCCACCGCAGCGGCAATTCGCTTAAAAAGCGAAGCAGAGAAAGGTGGGATGTTGCGCAGACAAGTAATGAAAAGATTTTCATCTATTTTTGAACAATATTTATATTTATACATTGGAGTTGGAATGGAATATTTCGATAAACAGAGTTGGAATTGCGTGTTTGGACAATAATATTTAAAAAGAGATTTTGTTAACTCTTTCTTCTTTTATAATTCATATTGAAAGCTAAAAATCCGCTGGGTGTTCCAAAGAGCTAATTGAAATTTTACTCTGTGAGGCGTAAAATGCTTAAATGAGTTTATGCGTAAGCAGTCTCTTCAGCGTTCTTGCGACGCTGGTTTACAAGCTAGTTGATAGATAAATTATTTGAGGTTGATAAAAAATGTATTTTATTTGATAATGAAAGAAATTCAAAAGAATGCATTTTTTAATAAGAGCTACCAAACTGTGCCTTTGGAACGAGGTTGAAGGATATTTTGTCAGGGGGTTTTGACGAAGGGGGTTTTGACGAAGAAAGATATAATTTTAAACAAGCGAAAATTGGATTTTTTCAGTTTGATTTTTAGTTTTCTGCTATTTTTTAATCATAATACTTTATTTTCGAGAAAGTCATATCAATTTTCGGAAAGCCTTTGTCATTAATTATTCTTTGGTAATTATGCAGAATCAATTAATTATGTTTTTGGCCGCTGAATTGATTGAAAATCATAACATTTCCATAGATAGGTCATTTTGGATTAAACTTTCTTCTCTAAAAAAGAAGTGAAGCAGTAGAATACAGTAATACTGTATATGAAATAATTCTGATATAAATATTTTTGCCGAATAAAAAACGTATATTCTTAATTAACAAAAGAGAAAGAGAGAGAGATTATTATTGCTGATGTCAGCAGGTTTGTTGTTAAAATTTGGCTTCACGAGCCACTCTTAAAGATATAAAATATAATAAAACTTTATGCTACTGTCACTTTATGTTACACTCCTTTCCATCTACGATGGAGGACAACATTTCAGCAAAGTAAGAAAATTGATCTCGTTGGATTCCCTAGAGAATTGTACACGACACGTGACCGGAAACTAGGTATGGTTTTACAGGCGTGTGTAGCTGGAACGGAATACCGGAAGCATAAGCGACTTAATCCAGTCGCACTTTGTTTTCATAATGTAACTTTTGAGGTACTTATGGGTTGCAAATGTAATGCGACATGTGTGGGAGTTATGGATGACATTGCATGTCATTTCAAAATCTTTATTAACGGCACATTTGACAGCGGAGGCGTGGCTCTACTTTTGCAGCTTTTTAGCGCCAAACAACGCAAAAGTATTTTTTCTAGCACAACTAAGAAATAAAACAAACTAAAAGGCTTGGAAACAGTCCATCCATACGCACAAAAAGGCTTAGATGGTTTGCTTTGATAGTCCACAAAAATAGCATCAATCTACGTGGCTTACAAATAACAATACGACTCCGTTAAACGAGAAAAAACTTTCTTTGCACAACAAAATGTCCATCAATGCATAGAACAAAAGTGCAAATATTTCTTGGCAACGATATTGATCTGAGTAATCTGATGTATGGACGTTATTTCAGGAAAGGTTCATAGATTTTGTAAAGTTATAGTAGAAAATGATTCTGTGCAATGTTTTGATTAAATACATGAAATGTGTAAGACCACAACAAATAAACAAGATGTCATTATGATATCAATAATTGTTAGGATATCAGCAGTCTTTACTCTTATTGGCCATAAAGCGATTTAAACATCATTCCCTGTTTACTTACATGCTCCCGCGACGTAGCTGTTAACGGACAAAAATCTGACATAGCGGTCGAGGACCATCTATCTTTTAGCGGCCGAAGACCATCTATCTTTTAGCGGCCGAAGACCATCTATCTTTTAGCGGCCGAAGACCATCCATATTTTAGCGGCAGAAGACCATCTATCTTTTAGCGGCCGAAGACCATCTATCTTCTAGCGGTCGAAGACCATCTATCTTTTAGCGGTCGAAGACCATATATCTTTTAGCGGTCGAAGACCATCTATCTTTTAGCGGTCGAGGACCATCTATCTTTTAGCGGTCGAGGACCATCTATCTTTTAGCGGTCGAGGACCATCTATCTTTTAGCGACCGAAGACCTGATATTTAGGTACCTTCATTGCAAGGGGAATAGTTTTCAATCCATGTACCAAGTTCCGAATCCCAATAGGATTTTTGAAAGATCTAAAATAAGAAAACAACCCGGCATTAGCACCGGGTTTTTTGGGTACTTTAATAACCCGGGGAGGGGTGGATTTAACCACCCTCGATAATTTTTAATAGAGACATGAAATTTGGTACACACTATCTCCAACATAAACTGATTTGAATGACGTAAAAAAGTATTGCTGACGTCATCAGAATTTTATGTAAATTTCAGCAAAATGCTTGTAATTTTAAAAATTTAATAACTTTTGATTGAATATAATTCACTTCTGCTTTGATTTTCTGAAAGATAAAAATTTACTCTTTAACAGTTTCTGGTTTTGTAATGATTTTGACACCTAAAAGACGTGCCAAAAAAGAAACCAATTCAAAAAAAGACATTACGACATTATCATGACGTCATAAAGTTTGAAAAACAATTCTTTGATAATACCTTTAACATTTAACTAGTAAAAGTATAATATAAAAATAATCATATTTGTGGTTCAATTTGAATTTTTAGTTTTTTTGCCCACGTTTCAAGCAAATTTCCAGGTAGTTTTGACAAATGGCCTATAATTTGTGACGTACACATTGTATAGCTGTGGAAATTTGTCAAAATGTATTTTATATGTTTTCAGTAAAAGTCACAAAGTTTCAGGTTCGTACAAATAATTTTCGAAAGTTATAAAGCACTTTCTGCAGGGGTTTAAATCTGGCCTTCGGCTGCTAAATCAGGTCTTTGGCCAGTAAAAATAATAAAAGGAGAAAATATGAATTCACACACATCTGATGGAGTCTTTTTCAATTTGATTGTTAATCACACTCTTCCGCAGATGCATGTCTGTGTTCCAAATGCTCTGATGTTCTTTGCGTTCTTCAAGGCTTTACACAAGTAAGCCAATAAAAAGATCCAAAAAGTGGGGAAAAGCACGGTTTAAAGTTTCTGGGATAACTGCTCTAGTCTGTTAGTTAGACAATATCATTACATTTCTGATTGCTAAGATATACAGTAGTTTTTGCTTTTATGATATTGTTCGTAAAACGGTGTATACGGTGTATATGCTCAACCTATCATTTAAGATATAAATAACTTCTCTTTAATTATAATACCGAAGTCAGAAGTCAGAAGTCAGAAGTCAGAATTAAACCCGAAGATAGATCGTGCAAGAAGACATTTCAAGTTATCGGAAGTGAGACATATACTCGAGGATAGATATTGTGCATGAAGAGCGTCCGCCCAAGTTATCGGAAGTAAGAAATATACCCGAGGCTAGATAGTGCCTGACAACAATCTAAGTATCGGAAGTGATAAATACACCCGAGGCTAGTGCGTGAAGACAGTCCAAATAAAACAAAAACCTCTTGTTTGTTTTTTGAGGCTCACAATATGAATCATCGGAAAGCCATGTACAAGTGGCTGTCTTATTACTCGCCCACGTCCTGTGCTGTAAACCCGCAAGTTCTTCTCAAGTACCAAAACAAAACAATCAAAAGTAAAAATTACCACATATATATAAAGTCTGATTTATTTATTTCTGTATCAGGAAGCTGCATTCACAAGTTGTGAGTGGCAAGGAAAGTGCAAAAGTAGTAACTCGTGAATTTGTGGTAAAATAAAACACATGTAGAAATAAATCATGTTGGCAAGACTATTTAGGGTGCACATTTATGAGTGGTGGTTCGAAATCTCAACTTCATGCTTACTCTTTGGTTATTGTTATTGACTAACGTTTTTTCTTGTTTACTGATTTTCTTTTTGCAACCTTAATGAGATATACGTTGTCACTTTCAATAAGTTCAGTAGATTTATACAAAAAATAATTATCTAAAATAGATACCATGTGTTACTAATAAAAATTTCATCACTTCTATGTCTTAAATTGTTTGCTTTTGATAAGGACGTCAATAAACTAGAATTGATAAATCCAAGCTATCAAACTTAGTTGCAACATGATATGTAAAAAATTCGTAATGTTTTTCATCAATCAATCATCTTCAGAACTTTTTCAATTGAAAAAACACTAGCAAAGCTCTGAAAGTAATTGAGATATTGAAAACGCTTTACTTCTTTTAAATAAATTGTTAGATATTTTCAAAAGATTGTATTGTGGCAAAAAGGAAAATGACACATTCTAATAAATTTATTGTTCATTTAGAGTTAAAATAGACCAAAGAATACATTTCATAATGGCACCGTTCCACATTATCCTTATTTTATTGTTGGTAACGTCCACATGTTATGGATTCGCTTCTACAGGGAGTAGGAAAACAATCCCCACCACTTCATCAACAACAACGGAACAATTGGTAAGCTCAAAATGCCTTTCTTATCAAAATTGTCTGCGTTGATATTATATCCTTGGGAGGCTGGGCGGGGCGTTGATATTATATCCTTGGGAGGCTGGGTTTTGCCTGCTATTCAACGTTTATAAAAACACGAGAATCTTTCATGAAAGAAATATATCACAAAAGTCTTATGTCTTATATCGACAAAGTGTGCAAAAAATTAAAAGGAGCATTTCTATTTTGATTTTGTATCAAATTTATTATAGACGTTTTGCTCCGTAAAAATCAATTAAAAAGTAATAAAGGGACTGATAAAATTTCACCATTTTTTCATGAGTTTTATCCCTTATACCTCATTCTGAGACCTCATTCTAAAACTATTTCATTTTCAGAAAACGACTACCTCTATCAGCATGCCGGTGTTGTTACGAACACAATAGTAAATTAGGTGTCTTTGATATGAATAAAATACTGACATTTATTTAAACAGGGTTTTTGAAATTTAGAAAAAAACAGTGCATACTTGAAAAAATTATGAAACAAAGGTAATGATTTCTATAATCTTCACAACAAAAACAAAAAACGGGCTAATAGATCAAAGTTCAGACAAATTCTTTTTGAAAAAATCTTTTACCTTTTAATAAATTCACACCCTTTCTATAAAATGATAAAGGGAAGAAAAGTAAGAATCAGAGGATACGAGTAACTCTGAGAAAAATCATTGGGCTAACTCACTCGAACTCGTCACCCACATGTTTTCAAATCATTGCCCAGGACAAGGGCACCCATGAATGGTAATGATTCTTCTTTTTCTGGTAAATAGTAAAATCAATTATCAGTCTGTTTAAAAAACCTACACCAAAAAAGATAAAGCCCCACAAATTAAAAATATATAGTAACCCGACATCGACATCCCGCTGTTTTTTCGGTAAGGAGTGGTCAGAAAAAAAAGAGACAATGTATGTTTTGAAGGCCTTAAAACGCCCTGACAGATATATAGAAATTGCATCGATAACCCCTAATCAATTTTGCGTAAACGAACAAATAAGTAAACAATGAAGGAACATCTTCCTTTAAAATAATGTAAAGAAGGGTTAAGAACTGTTTTTAAAAGATGCAAACGGAAACAAAGGAAGATTTTTAAGATCAACATAGTTACTTGAAGTTCATCGGGCAGAATGTAAACAATCTATTTTTATTGTTTTTAATACAAAACTTTCTTATTTTTGTCGGCAATAATCGAGACACTTTTTTGTCTCTGCTTTTTTTTCCACACTTTTTTTAGAGACTTTAATACGGGAATGCCTTGGTGTTTATATTCTGTCAGATAAATATTCTCGTTATCTGATTGACGTATCACACTTCAGGTGGAAAACAAGTGTACTTAAATACCCTCAATACCATGCGCCAAAATAACTACGTCAGCCTTCTAAGGGCAGGAGATAAACATCATGGGATCCTTGACCAATTCAATCCAATATGGATTAATTAGATTAGATTACAAAACTTAATGTTCTTAAGTGGCTCCTGGTTGATGCCAAGATCCAGATTCCATTTTCGAAGCAACCAATCAGATTCGTTATAAGCAATGAAAAACAATCTGTAAGCACACTGAAATTGTGCGTGATATAAATCATTGTTGCATCCTTTTAGCTGAGTGAACACCGGACGCTAACCGTTTCATGATTAGTAGAGCGCCTCTAGAACTTTCGATTTCACGCCAAAGTGAACGCAGACCTTTTACATTTGAAGCAAGCGTACTTGCACGAGTACTGAAACTTTAATTTGATATGTTTTTTAAAAAATCCGGGCATCCGAAACCATTCTTTCTGAAAACCCCGTTTACGCTGGAAAAGCAATTTGTTTTAACGAAACCTCTTACTGTATATTTTAAAGTCTGCTTACAAAACTCACAAAATTAATATTATTTATGGAAACTTCCTTTCTCTAAAAATAAAAACGGACAAAAACAAACATATTTTTCTACCCTATCCAACTGGAAGTTTCACATTTCACATCCTTGTATCAAAGAGACCTCCACTGTGAAAAAGTATTATCCCTTGAGAGGAAGACACGAACATATATATTTCAAATTGCAAAAAAAAAACAGTCCCCTCCCCTTTCTAAAAGTAGCATTTTGATACTACCACACCTTACAAAATCGTAAATAGCTACTTTCTCTCCATTTTTTAAACGAGGAAATTTTTCGTCATTCTCACAAAAGTATCATCATTGATAATAATCTTCCAAAGCTGTACCTTTCATCTTCCTTGACAAACCACCGTGAAGTTCGCTAAATTGATCTGGTTTTATTGTTTAGTATAACAATTGATTTCTTAGTATACCTTAATTACCCATAATGCTCTTCTGATTTTGAAACTTATCCATTCCTGCGGGAATTCTCTGAAATGACGTGCTTAGCGCTCACGAGCTGAAAAGTTTTTTTTTAACCTAGAGCGTGTACCTTGTACTAGAGTAACTTTTTTAGGAATGAAATCTCTTATATTAATGCATCTTGTTTTATGGTTATAGGAAAGTAAAGTCAAATCCTTGTGCAAAAATCAACCAGCATTCTGCGGTAATGTTGAATGGGGGAAAATCAAATTTGCTCGAAATGTTCCACCACCTTCCTTCATGAGGAAACTGAAAAGATTACTAAGAATGTAGGTTGGATATTTGTTAGTCGCGTCTACAATTTCTAGTTTTGGGTTTAGATGTCAAGATTTTCATGATCTTCAGAACTTCTTTTTACAATGCTTTTACCCTTCGCCTGTTGAATCTCTAAAATATACGTGCAGGTGTAATCATCAAAAGCTATCATATTGTCAAAACCCTGACATAAGATAGAGGTAGGGAGAGCTTGATCGATCGACAGCTTTTACCAATATTTCTCTCTTTTTCTTTTCAGCAAACTGAACTAACGTGACAGGGAAGGAAGAGTAACACCATCCAGTCACTCGTTGCTTCAGTAGAAACTTCCCAACATATCATCAGCCCAAATGACACTTTCTAACACCTCAACCGCAACGGAGCCAAATTTCCATTAACTTCCAAATTTTGGAAGGGACCTATTTTAACAATCGATTTTCCGCCAAAATCAGTTGTCGTCAAGGTGCTCTCTTAGGCAATAATTCAGATGTCTAGCATCAATTCAACGGCTTCCATAATAAATAGCAAGATATATTATTAGATCAGAGTGCTTTGGTGCCTTGATACTTACCATGTTATTTGGAATTTAATGGAAGTTATCCATGTGTTTGTTACACATGCGACTATTTTCCCCCATTTTACTGTACAAAAATATATTTATCCAAAACACTGGTAGAAAAAAAAAGACTCTTGTATTAAATTACTTGCGAATCGGTTTTTTTTTCTTTCCTTTTAAATATGGGCTACAGATTTTCTCCACAAATTCTTCTCAATGTAACACTGCTCAACAAATTAATTCATTGCAAAATCTGAACAAAATTTTAAAAAAGATACCCAATTTGAGGATTCATATGTTAATGAACTCATATTCTTTACACGAAACTTTGAACGTCTTTTTTGACAAAATGTGTTGAAGCGTGTTTACGTTTAGAACTGTCATAATTATATGACAACTGTCACAATGTCAGTGGAACTTCCATTTGTGGTTTATCTGGGTAGAGCAGAAGTAACGTGATGCGTGAAAACAATCGAGTTGTATGCCTTTTAATTCCTTTGCCTGACAACCTTCGTTACTGGGAGAAAGATTTCCAAAATACAAAAACCACACGCAACTTATGTTTGAAAAAAAAAGATGGTGCCACGCAGTAGTGAGATTTACCTTAGAGGGAATTCAAAAAGTACGTTCGTCCTAAAAGGGGGAGGGGGGAGGGGGGTCAGAGTAAAAGCGAACACTCATTGTTGTGTGACGCCATTTCTATTGTTTAGAAGCGAACAGGGGGAAGGGGGTCAGAAATCAGCAAATTTGAGCGAACGTACTTTTTGAATGCCTCCTTAACTTGAAAATAATTAAATTAATATGGTAGGCAATATTACTTTATGTTTTTGTTGAAATTGTTAGTTATTTATCTAAGTTAAACCTGTAAGTTTGTTCTTTGTGGTAGGTCTTTTGTTATTTGATTATTTATAAACAAATTTGAATCTGGGGCTTTTTCATTCACCAGTTTATTAGTAACCCAAAACCACAAAACGTTTGTTGATAAACTGTCATATAACAAAGGACCTAGAGAAAGTATTTACAGATTTAACATTAACTCTTTTACAGAGACAGTATACATTAAATAACAATTTCAAACAAAAAAAGTCAGTCAATAGTAAAGTGTTCTGTTGACGCTGCTAAGGTGTGATCTGGTGGTACACTAGCGTATACTAGCGTATCATACATACAAGGTTTTTACTAAAGAAAATACTGTAACTTTAAAGATAAATGTTCAAACTTTTAATTTTTTCATTTTTTTCCGTACTCTTTTTTTGGACTAACTATAGCCTCAAAATGACGCAAAACTCTTTATCATAGCAAAAGCATTCAGTTACAGATGTCAGTTGCATTTTCCTTCGTTTTTCAGTAGGCACTATATGATTTTGAAGTTATCTTATTTTTTACCTTAGATGCCCAAATTACGTCACTTAATGATTTTCTTTTCTTTTCATATGAAAAAATATGAGCTATGAGCTATCTTTTTCACATTGACCAAAAAATCAAGACTTTAAATAGTGGACTTCAACATAAATGATAACATCCTTAACATATTCATGAGGGGGGGGTGCGTTATTCATGAGGGGGGGGGGGTGCGTTTTGCATACAAACTCTGCGATTTTGAAGCTTTTACATCGACTTCTAGAACACCTTTCCCCCTTTTTCCTTTTTTCCCCTTTTTTCCTCCAATAAACATCACTCTTTAATTCATTAGGAAACAAAATTAGTTCTTCAAGTGGAAATATCTAGTATCAAGATAATTTGATTCATAAGTTACAAAATTTCAAATTAAAGGTTAAAAACATGTAATAATTTACTAAATATTTAATGAACATGATAGAAACCACAGTACTGTAAAAACAAACCTCTATGGTCAGGTTTGTGGATATGAGCAGATGACAGAATGTAGGAAACATCCATCAATCGAGAACACATTTGGTTTTTGCAATAAGTTTTTGGTATACATTCAAAGTGTCACAATGGACAGTAGAATAACATAGTGGTTATTTATGGTTAACCAGCAAAAGATATTCTTCTATTATAATATCGACATCCTTCTTCCGTTTTATGAAAGTTGAAACTCGTTTTCAGATTATTCCCATGAAGTCTGGGTATGAATTATTATATTGATGCAGATGAATGCAAGTATCCTTGAAATAGTCTGATTTGTATTTAATGCGAAACAGAGCTGCCTTTACACTAACCGTGTTTTACCGTTCTGTATAAGGTCTGCGAATCAGACTACAAATATAAACAGCTCATGCATACATTGAGTTCAAGTTTATCCTTGCACACCAATTAATAAACAGGAACTCGAAAGGTCTTTTGCAACATTTCGTAATGTTTAAAAGTTTTTACAAAAATGCACATGTTTGTAGACATGCGGAAGTTTAAAACAGAAAGATAAAAACATTTTAAAACTTTCCGACCTGTAAAGATAATTTAACATTCAAAGTACACGAAATTTCATTTCTACGAGAATATTTTTCAGTGATTCTCCCATTTGATTAAGTTGATTTACTATCAACTTTGTATCATAGTATTAAAGCCCACACAGACATCACCCTTGTAGGGATTCGTATGGATTTTGCAACAAAAACATCTTATCAAATTCAACCACACTCTAAACCACTGCAAGCAAAAATTAACTATATCAAAACAGAAAGCAGAAAGACTTCAAAAAAGTCTAAAAAAAACATATTTTCAACATAAACGTTCGTAAAATGAACTTTTCATATATAAATCGCTTTGTACAACCATAATCGAATTATGTAAAGTTAAATGTATTTGACTGATAAGTGAAACTCGACCACCATAGTAGCACTTGAAAATCCACTGGTGATGATCTTAAGTACATCCATGTAAAACCCATAATATTTAGACACTCAGACATTCAGTTCTTATAGTTGTGAGAGCACTTCGAATATAGAACATTGTTTGTAAAATTATTCTATTTCTACTTGACGGAAATAGAACACAACTGGTACTGAAATGCGTCACACAGCATAACCGCTATGAAAAAGTGTGTCTGCAATCGTCATCAAAAAACGATTCAATTTTTTTGCTTTCTCAATAGCGATTCTCCATTTAAGTTAACTCATTTTAAGAAAAATAGCCTTGCTGTTCTATCACAACAAACAGTATCTCCTCAATGCTTGCATCTGGTTGACCAAGTCCATTGTTTTCCAGAATACTTCCTCTCTATAATAAAGGTCATTAGAAATACGAATTTCGATGTGTTTCCAGTATTTGAATTCACCATCATTGGTAAAGTCAATCACTTCTAAGTTCAACTCTCTCATACTTTTACGAAAGGCAGATCTTTTCCTGTCAGTCTGTGAATCAGTATCCGTTTTCGGTTCCTCTTCAACATAGTCTATTGATGTCAGCTCCTCGTACACCTGCTCCAATCTGTGTTTGTTGGCGATTAGAATAGAAGCTTGGTACAGTGCATGCTCGACCAGATACTCGAAACACTTGAAGTATTCGATATGGTATACATTCCAGAGTTTATATTCTACATCTTCCCACTGGAAGACAACATTGAAATGTTTGGAAACTGGTTTTCGGGTCATAGCTCTTTTCAGCCTGCGCCCAGAATGTTCAACAACAACAGTCGACCTCGGTTTATCACATCATATTACGGGTTTCTCCACTTTGATAAATCGATAATTATGGTTATAAAACCCCCTTAAGAGCTAATTAATAAGCTTTAAGACTATAAATTGCTGGTAAGCTTCCGTAAAGCTTCCTTCCTTGAAAGCATCCAATGTTTATTTACATTTATAAGTAAGCTCAAAACGAAAACGAGACGTTTTTTTTGTAATAGGGAACTGTTATCCTTGATTTAGATGCAGGGAGCCCACCACGTACTCCTTCTCAGAGTTAAAGTTCATGGGAGGGTACAGCCGTTTTATGCATATTAACGACCTTAAGATGGAGTTTGTTTGCGTTTAACTTTTCACTGTTAAAGCTTTAACCTAGATGTAAGCCCTGTTAATCTGCAAACATATCAAATTTCATCAGAAGTGTTTAGCAAACAATTTGTTTCAGTTCCCACTTTCTGAGCGCCATTAGAACAGTTTACAAAAAGAGTTTACACAACAAAATAGTTAGCGAGTGTCTTTTGGAAACAAATTGATTTCAATTTATTTGAAATGTCACCTCTCTTGTCAAAACAAGGATTGTAGGTTAACCCTATTCATACCGGGCTTTTTGGAGGTTGATTATACCGGGGGGGGGGGGGGATCTCGAGAAATATAAATGGTATGACCCTGAAATTTTGCATACAAGTACTCTATCATATAATGAACACTTTCACATAAAAAAAAATTTCCTGACGTA
>JAYRBV010015690.1:1920-22991 GCA_036023255.1 Mitrocomella polydiademata
TTGAAAACCTTCTCAAACCTTGTTTTATTCCATTGCATATTGTTGTTTGAAAGCACCAGGTACATGTAGTACTGGCGAAAAACCTCATCAGGTTCCACTTTGGAGTTTATTGGGAATACATGTTTTTCTTGTGGTCCTTGAGTAACAATAACACAACTCAAACCGACTGCAGCATACTGTGGAGGACATGTATACTTAGAGCATCTGAATTCAGTTAAGTCGTAGATTTCTCCCTCGTCACAATTTGCAATCTCCGTATCATTGGTATCATGTTGTTTGTCAAGTCTTTTCACAATCGAAGTTGTCCCTGAAAAAGACAGTGTGAATGACCACCGATAGTATCTCCAATTTGATACTGGTCGTGCTGGCACAGTAATCTGTTTATTGCCAGTACATGGAGGCCAGCAAGGAGGTTTAGAATCACAATAACTGATCATTGATGTATTCACCGAGATGTTCATATTACATTGGTGGCAATGGTAGTTTGTATAGTCACCGAATTTTCCTTTGTAGGCTTGGCATAGTTTGTAATTTGGGTTATCAATGGGACAATTACGGTTGTCTTTTGGGTTGTCGTATTCGGGAAGACATATTCTACTGTTGTCATTGAATAGCCTAAACTCACAATCATGAGCTTGTTTTCTCAAATCTGAATCTCGTGAAACGTTTTCTTCTGACGGTAGGACGCTCTCACAATCTAAAGTCATATTAGCGTATTGAAAGTCAGTGACAAAATTGCATTTAGCGCAAAACGAGTTCCTGTACAACTTGCCATTCATACCGTACACTGGTATATTCGTTGAAGGCAAAGAGTCGGTTGGATCTTCCAAGCAGCTAATTTTCTCCAGCAAAGGTGACTTACTTAAACAAGATCGTATCATAATCTTTTTAGCAGTTCTGTATCCACTTGATGCAGCCGATGGATATAGGGGCAAGCAGTAAAAATCTTGAACTTTATCGTATTCTTGCAGGAGCCTCTCTTCGTATGTTTTCAAATCCACTGTATCTGTTTCGTTCCAGAACGCATCAATGCAACAAGTTCTACCGACCATACAGTTCTTAGGGCACTGACAACAACGCTTTCTCCTGCCCGAACACAAATACTGCTCCAAACCTTCATCATTTGTGAATTGAAAGTCTTCGGGTAATTGAAGAAATTCCCATATTGGAAACTTTTGACGAATGTTTGAAATCAGAAAAGATTGGCTGTTGGTAGTTGATGTTATTTCAAAAGTATCTATGTATTTGGACTGATCTTTTTCGTCTGGTAGATAACACCATTTATCATGTCTACATCTGGATGGACATTTAAGATATTTTTCAGGAAGGAAAGTAAAATTACTACCATCAGAATCACATTTTCTGCAGTGGTAGTTATTATATTTGTCTATTGTTGGAGCTTGATAAAGACTACATAGTCTCTTGTCTTCGTCATTACAAGTTGTTGATGTTTTCTGCGGAATACATTTCTGTAAGTATTTGTCAGTCTTAGGAGATCTTTTTACAGTGATCAAACATTCTTTGTTGTCAGCTAGCTCGTTTAGAGTCATTGTCAATTTATTCTTTAAATTGGAGGCCTTGACACATTTTATATCCATTTCAAGGTGCTCATATTGAAATACATTATTACACTCAGCACAAAATTTGTTTTTGTACAAGTACGTATCATTCCCTAAAACTGGTACAAATCCTTTGGTGCTTTCAGACGATCCGTTTTTGCATGATTCGATATCGTTTGTAGAAGCCCCTTCTGCACAAGTCGAAACCATTTTCAAAGTCTCCATCTGATGTTTGTTTGGTGTTTCAGATATCGGTAAAACCTTTTCACAGGATAATTGTTTGTACTGCTTCCCTCTTGCAATAAATCTTGTGATGTATTCATTTAAGTTGATGGGATTATACAGATCCCAAAGTACGTCGAAACAACATGTTCCATATTTCCAACAATCTTTATCGCAATTACAACAAGGTTCAAAATCAACTCCATATTTATTTGGTAATGTTTCAATTAGCCGTCTGCAACGATACGAGTTGAAGAAACCAAATATCCCTGGAGGTATTCCAGTAACATTGAAAAGCTGGTCAAAAGGGAACTCATATGGTCGAAATGATTGTGGAGGTGGTAGTGGTGGAGGAACGCGTTTCAATTCTTCTCTTGGTGGTGATGAAGTAATGGTAATTGACTTCAAAGTAACATTTTGAGTTTTTAATTCCTTTGTGGGTGATCGTGTTGGTATTGCAGCAGTACCAGATATAGACCTTAAAGTAAACACCCCTAGCATTGGTAAGACTGCAGTTACAGTCTCAATCTGTTTCTGGTGGTTCATCGTGCTGTTATTAAGTGAAGCTGTACCACATGATACTGGATTAAGAGCAAAATTTCCAAGGAGAAAAACAATTAAAATTGTTTTTAACATACTTTTTTGTTTATCTTCAAGCTGTTATTTTTAACATATTTTATTCTCCTTGTGTTTATCTTCTAGCATCTCCTTTATTTACTAATACACAAAAATTTCTTCCTCATCCGTAAGCTATGTAATTGTGTAATGTAATTACCATTCTTATAATTATGTTGTAGAAAAAATCGCAGGATATAACAATCACAATTCCCTTGCTACAATGTCTATGCATCCTCTCATTATGAATTATAAACAATAATGCTGTGGGCTTGCCTTTCCAAATAAGAAGAACTGAACTATGGAGCCAAGTTGGTTCTACCTGATCTATCTACGATACTATATGAACAATAGGAAAGTAAAACTCAAAGTAGAACTTGATATGATGCTAGACTACAATCACAGTCATAAATTATGACACTTTTCCGATATTTTGACAAAAATTCAAAAACCACAAGTAATTTAAAGTTGGTTTTATTGGGTTTAGCGAGTTATGGAGATTTATCAGGAGCCTTGAGCCTCTTTAAATTCTTTGGTTTTTGACCATATGATGAATCCTGATGATTTCAGCAGTCTAGTAACCAGGCTACTTGAAAACTTTCGAGTTTTACTGTTTCTCGACTTGATTGACGAAAAAATGATGCTCGTCAAACTTAGATTTACTTACTTCCTTACTTACCAAATTACGCGTATTTTCTTACTTCTGCCATAAATTTATGTCTCTGATTGTAGCTACATAAGAATTAGGCTCTTTGTACACTGTACAATTTAATCAACTCAAAAATGTTTGTACAGAAAATAAAAGGTGTACTTTTTACCAAACGGGAAAATAAGAAAGGCAATTCAAACGTATTCTTTAATTTGTGTTTATGCCGTGCTGCTCTTGTTGACTTTAAATCTCTAGAACCAGGAAAAAACTAGCGATGGAGCTAGAGTTGATAACGTAAACCTTTTTGACTCCTCTCTGTGTAGTATCGTAGTGTGCGAATAGTACTGTAGCATAAAGGAAAACACATAACTCATAACAAATAGATTATCTTGAGGCTTTGCGTAATGATATGGATAATCTTTATCGTAAGCTAGATTATTCCATGCTTGCGATGATAAGTCTGACAAAAGTCTTCGTTGAAAATAATTTCCGCCACAGTAAGAAAATCGTTGTCACTTTTTTCTTGGACAAACTTTTTGGCACTTCGGAAAATTTATCATTTTTGTAAATTATATTTTTTTGTCTGGTAAGGTAATGGATTTGTAGTCTAACAGAGGCTTATCTTTTGTTGAAGTTTTTTAATATGCACGTGGGTGCACGATTTCAGTTGGCACATAATGTTACTTCACTACTCATAAAAATCTTTAGCTATGATTGAAATGACGTTTTGCGTTGATAGAGGGAACTAAGATTGAAGAAGTTTAAAAATTCATCCAAAGATTTTCAACAGCTGCTAAGACTAGGGAGGGGAGAAGCCAAGATATAAATAAAAAAAATTCATTATATAAAGTTTTTCTTACTTCTAGAACATCGCAGGCGTAGCAATATTAAATAAAAATGATTAAAAAATTCTTTACAGATAAAAATATTGTTTAAAAAGTTTTTTTCTATCTATAATTGCTATGATTTTAATAGTGTTTATGACAACGTGGAGAAAACAAGAAAAAAAAAAACATGGCAAAATAAACGAGATTAAAAGATTCTTCCGCCTGCTTTTACAAGAGCACTTTTACTAATTGATTGATTGAGATAAATTGATTAAAACCTCAAAGTACAATGCTCTCAAAGCGTAGGAATGATCAGAATTTAGCAAATTATACATGCACACACAATTTGCGTTATCAAACTATACTACCGCAGAGGTAAACAGATCGAGTGGGACTTGAAACCCACATTATCTCATTTTGTTAGGTGATTGCTCTCTTTAACTATGCTATCGATCCGGTGTCACATGCTTCTTTATATTGAGAATGTCCATATGACAGAATGTAAACACCAAAGTTTCCCGTAGTAAAGTTTCTTAAGTTTGGAACAACGAAGCAGAGACATAAAAGTGCCTCGAATATTCCTGACAAAAATAAGAGACTTTCGTACAAAAGAACGACAAAAATAGATTTGTTTACAATCTGTCAGATGAACTAATATGATTAGAAAAAGACTAACAAATAGTGAAATTACAATACAAACTGCTAAGGTTTTAAGCCAGATATAAATATGAGACTTTAGGCTTCGTAAATAAAATTGAAATTAAGAACCAAAACTAGAGATTTTTCTATTCGATGAATCGTCAGTTGTAAGTGTCGTTAAAGTCATTGTAGATGTTGTGTAGATGTTATCGCTCCTTGGAGACCTGCGAGCAGACCTTTGTACTCGCTTCTTAAATCGTTTCATTATAGGACCACTGTATATGTAAACAAACCACAGCATAACTCCACGTAGGCTTCGAACTACAGAGTAAACAAATCCAAATGTTGCATTAAACGTCTCTTGGTCACTTGTAGGATTAGAAGCTGGTATTTGAACGTAACCGATGATTTCCGTAACACCTAGTATCATCGCTAGTTTCACAGCCATTCGTGTAAAATTCACTCTCGATCCTTTTACAGTCCCTAAATAGTTCTCTCCTTTTTTCTTTTCCTTGGAGATTTTCCAAACTGTATAACACAAGGAAGCTAATGCGATAAATATTGCTGTTCCTGTTGGAATTATATACAGTCCGAGTCTCGCTTGCGAATTGGTGATCCAACAAATGTTCTGCGCACCGTAACCAATATTTGCTTTACCAGCTCTATCCAAAGATGTAGCAATCGAAACAACAATCGCTGGTCCTAGAAATCCAACGGCAGCCCGGTAGCGTACCCCCTTTAGATCTTTATTCCTAGATCGCATCGAGAACGAACCAAATCGGGACACCAAGTCAAAGGAGATGATAAGTGTCCACGTGAATGCTGCCAGAAGGCCCCAATGCATTACGACAGCAATTGAGATGCAAGAATTCGTATTCGTACTAGCTTCTGCAGCTGATAGAAACATGACGTCAGCAATTAACAGCGATACGCACAAAAAGCAATTGTTCATACCAGGAATTGTCCGAAGATCCTTAAACATGACGTACGTAACAATGATCCAAATGTAACATACCACACTGACTGAAGTAGCGACAATTGAAATATAGTACTCGACCTCGTAGAGTTTGTCCAGATCTTGGTTTGTCACTCGAGGAGTAGTAGCAATCGTGTTGTTTAAGCAAACAGAGTATCCGTTGGCTGTTGGTAGATACTGGTGTGGTTGATACGATCGTATACCAGATGTAGAATTATGTATGATCGTCATATTGTCAGATTGTGTCACTTCAACTTCTCTCAACACTTTACGAAGACATGGCGTCAACAAATGGTGTTCTTCGCAAACGCTAAACTCTCTTACGAATTCATTATTTTGAAAGTACAGCCAAAATGAGACACTTGACATGCTGAATGTTTTGTTTTGATAATGCACTGTAGAAACATTGCCGTTCGATATGACTTCCTGAGATAGCAGACTTGAAGGTCTTGCACACAGTCTATCTTCACTGAATGTTCTTGAGAAGTCTAATCCATACATCTTCGACACTGATGTTTGATGAATTATCGGTCCAATAAATATACGTGCTTCATCCATGGTGAGGTTGACAGCAGTTGGTAGTTGGAGGTTATTTGTCATTGTTTTCAGGAGCTGCAGTGTCACTAGCTGATCACTGTGTTTGATAGCAAACTTGGTAGTGTTTGTTAGAACACTGAATGTTAGATTACCTCCAATATGTTGGCTAAGTTCTGCATCAGTTCTTGTTATTCCCGCAGTGAGAACGATATAAACATGATAGTTGAAAGCTGCAAAGAACTTACCCTCAAGACTATCAAAGTTTCGATCTCTTGATGAGGAAGGAAGACGGCAAAATATTTTTGGCTTTTTGTTAGCAACGCAATCCAATCCAATGGCTTTATAGTTCACAGGACACGTGTATTTTATGCACTTTGCTTCTTCGATATCGTACGTTTCACCTTGTGTACAGCTACTTTGAAAAGAGCCTAGCTCATCATCGAATTTGATGTTGGAGTTTGTATCAGAGAACGTCAAAGTAAAGGACCAGCGATAATACCTTCTAGGTGGAGGTTCAATTTTCCTTTCTCCTACAACAAAACTGCATCCATTTCTGCAAGGTTTAGGAGGATCACAGTACTTGAACATTGAAGCAGTTGTTGTTGTTGGAACGTCATTGTTACATTTATGACAGTGATAGTTTTTGTAATTTCCAAATCTTCCATAGTACGATCTACACAAGTCATAGTTTGAGTTTTGGAAGCTGCACTGTCTTTTCGGTGTTGAGTTACCTCCACTTGGGTAACAAGTCCGTGCTTGAAAATCCTTATTGTTCTGAAGCTTAAACTCGCATCCTGCAACCCGCCGCTTTATGTCAAAATCCAACGTAGAATTTGTTCCGTTGTTTTGGAAGTCCTGTTCCGTGACCACAAAAAATGCGCAATCAAATCTTAGGTTGACGTAATGAAAGTTTACCAGATTACATTTGGCACAGAATGAGCTTTTATATAGAATTTTATCAGCACCAAAAACAGGAAGATTCGTCGATGGAGAAGAATCGTTAACAGGTGCTAAACAGTTGAATTTGTCCGAGGGATCTGAATTCCTCAAACATGATTGCACCATTATATAGTGCTCACTGTCATATCCGATCGATTTAGCAGAGGGGTATATCGGTAAACAATAATCGTCTTTTACTTTGTCAGCTTCGTCTAAAAGTTGTTCTTTGTATTTGTTGATATCAATTGGGTCTGTTTCATTCCAGAACGCATCCACACAACATTTTCGGTCACCTTGCATGCAGTTTTTGTCACAATCACAACAGCGTGTCCTTCTACCAGAACAAAGGTATTGTTCTAAACCTTCATTTGTTGGTAATTGAAAATTCCCTGGAAGTTGAAAAAATTCCCATATGGGAAACTTTTGACGAAAGTTTGACACCTGAAAAGCTTGTTGATTGTTCGAAATCGAAATATCGAAGGTATCATTATATTTTGATTGATCCTTCCCGTCTGGTAAACCGCACCATGGCTCGCTGCACCTGTTTGGACATTTCATAAAGTTCTCTATAGAAATGTTCATGTCACTTCTTGTATCACATTTCCTACAGTGATAGTTTTTATAGTTGTCTACCGTTGGAGCTGAATATAATTTACAAAGTTGTTTGTCTGTCTCGCTACAAGCATCTGCTATCAAATTTTGCTGAACACAGCTCTTCAAATAGTTCGTATTTAATGGAGTTCTTTTTAAATTCACCACACATTCCTGCAGGTTATCGAAATCCTTTAGTGAAATGGTCGATTTGGTTTTAACAGCTCCTCCAGTATTGACACACTTCACGTCGAAAGATACATGTTCGTATTGTGTTACATTGTTGCATAGTGCACAAAATCTGTTTTTGTACAAGTAATGATCGTCAGAACCCAATACTGGTGAATGGTTATTTGCTTCGGTGGATGAACCGTTGGTACACAATTCGGTGTCCATTTTATTAGTCCCTTTCGTACACGTTGTTACCATTTGTAGAGTCTCCACTTGGTGTTTGTTTGGCGTCTCAGAAATAGGTAAAACCTTGCTGCATTTTATGGGTTTGAACGATTCAGACTTTGCGATGAAATTTTGTAGATAATTTTGGAGTAGGTCGGCGGACTCAATATGAAATAGTTCCCATAAAAAATCGATACAGCATGTACCGTATTTCAAACAATCACGATGACACTCACAACATTGTTTACTGTTACCATCGCTCCGAAATAATGTCCTCTTACATTGATAGTTGTAGAAATCAAATGTTTTACTTATGTTGTAAAACTCATTGAACGGAAATTCCGAAAACTCAAATCTTTGTAAGATCAGAGTAGGCAGCGTTTCTGATTCCAACGAAGGTAGTTTTCGTAGTAAGATTGTCGGTGGTGTGTTTGTTGGAGCCTGTGTATCGTTTTGATCACCAGTTGAAGCAGATGATGGTATTTCAATGTGGAGGATAACCAGAACAAAACATATCGTTATCACATTCATCCTGTCCGACATATATAATATACCACTCTAAGATATTCAACTTCTCAAACTGAGTTGCTTTTTATGTTCCTACTTCGAAAACAAATAAATGCATTCAATCACTATTTGTTTATCACAAAAGTGCCAATTAGCATATTATGTAATTGGTGACGCTATCCGTAAATAATTACAGTGTTGTTTAGGAGATCAGAAGCACGTGTTCTTAGCAACGTAATGAAATGCTTTTCAGCTGAAGTTACTTATTTGTGTGATATCAAAGATGATTCATAAATTATTTTCGGTGAAGTCATCAGGAATGTCTATCACTGGGTCGATAAGCTCCATATAAATATTTTGAAGATGCGAACTTCATTATCATAAGAAAAAATTAACTCCACTGGTAATTTCGTTAATTGCCTTTGTTTCTATGAAGAATGTTCAAGGTCACTTTGGCGATTATCCCAATTCATTCGAGATATATACAGCATAACTATACTTCTACTATACTTGATTTTTTTACTTTTGGAGTATATAGCGCCCCTACTTTGAAGATAATTATTTACAAAAATAATTTTCCGTGGAATCAAACATTCGGACCTTATTATCGTACTGCAAATCAATGTCAATGTTTTTCTAAGTTTTGCACACCATTTTGGAAGAGAGTGACGAGTGACACAATTTTTTATTGACTCCGCAGGGAGTTGTAGCAACCGAGAGGCATTATTGCTTCACGATACAACGAAGGTTAATTCTCGACTTTGTTCATCCAATTCCCCGTGATCCTTTGCGCCTTTACAGGAGAATGCTGTTGTTCAAGTGTTGATCAAGTTGCATTTTATAACCGGGCTATTTGCTAGTTTAATCTTTTGTTTGTGTATTCTTTAAACTTTTAAAGGCGACCTTCCAAATGATGCGTGCCATACAAATAGGAAACACACTTCCCCACATATTAAACGGACTGTTGGACTGATTGATGCAATTTTTAGTTTCGCATGATGATATAGCTATATTAATGACTTATAAACCATTTAGCGCGGTGTATATGGGAAAATACAGTCATGGAAATATAGACTGGCCACGACGCGCGCAAGCCAATAAAATTACTCGATTAAAAGAAGTCACGCTATTGCGGGGCACTAATCCCTTATATAAATGTTAATCCAATTAAAGATAGGATGGTGGCGAAAATTAAGACGGCTCTTGCAAAAAAGAACATCTCTTGTCAGAAAATATCAGTTTCAGAACATGGAGCTATGCACCAACGTCAAGTCTCCCGCATTTTCAATCCGCCGTCTTCCGCATTCATTTTTCTCCCACATTTTTGTTTTTTGGGAAATTTACCGAATGGACCAACATTTACCTAAAAAACCACCATCCGCCTTCCGATTTTTCCATATCGGGGAAATCAAAATCTTCTTATAGTCGAAAACGGGGAAATCAGGAAACATTTTCGGGAAAATCTTTTCGGGGAAAACGGAAAACTTTCCCGACCCGCGCGGACTAAAAACTTCCGCGCGGTTAACTTTAACAGCGATCGGGAATCAGGTTTTTTTCTTTCTTCTGATGAGATGCAATTGTCATTTATCATTTTAAATATATTTTAAATATATTTGAATTGAGAATTCTTTCTCTTTTTTAAATACATTTTAAATATATCTAGAAAAACATATTTAAAATACATTTAGATTTCGTACGGGTATTTACACGGAAAGGTCCAGTCTATTATCTAAACGTTTTGATAAGAACGCGCGGTATACAAGCGGAGAGGACAGTCGGAACACGCTGGAAAAGATCTTGAAATTTCCCAATTGCATTTCAAACGCATTTAGAATGTTTTACAAGTCAAATGCATTTAAAATGCATTTGATATATATAAAAAAAGTGTTTTCACAAATGCATTTGAGTTATAAATGCATTTGAAATACATTTGATATATACATAAGAAAATGTTTTCTTAAATGCATTTGAAACACATTTAAAATGCATTTGATTTATAAATGCATTTGAAATGCATTAGCGTTTTTTTCCAATTTCTCACCTTTTTTCTAAATGCATTACAAATGCATACGAAAATAGCTTTTTCTTGTAAATGCATTTCAAATGCATTTTAAATGTGTTTCCAATGCAAAAGCAACATTTAGATTTCATACGGGATATAGCTAGTGTAATAAAAGGAATGCGAAAAACTTTCAGTTAGATGGGAACTCTTTTCATAAAAGCTGTACATAGGATTAAATATGGGTAAAATGTTATCAATATAACTGTCAATTATAAATATGGCAAAGATGGTGAAGATGGTGAAGATAGACATTAAAAGAATGACAGGAAATCTAAATTTATCGCTCTTCCGGATAATGACATTTTTGCAATTTCCGTTGTTTTAATCACCATTGTGTTCCTTGTTCAATTTGCGTCTATTATAAATACATCAAATTAGCTTCCCACAAGGAAAATTATGATGATGATATATAACGATGAGAGGCTGGCTGAATACGCCTTTGCAAATGCTTCATCAAATTTGGCGAAACACATGTTTTCAAAGAGAATACTTAATTGTAAAATAGTCTAATTAGCTGATTAAACAAAAATTATTTCAATACACAACATTAAAATTTGACACCAAAATCGATCCAGACTTTTTGGAAAATGAGTTTATAGGTACCACCTTGGGAAAACAATCAACCCTATATATTAGCACACATAACACATAACACATAAATAAATTTTAAATAAAGCCATAATCGGCAATACATTTCTCCGATGAATAATAATTAAAGTTAATCTTGCATAGCTATAAAAAGGAAACTGAATCGAGTTTATAGTGTAACATTCATAATGGTAGAATTTTGCGTTGAAAAGGTGTATTCTACTATCATGTTCAAAATATTTGCAAATACCATAATCATTCGCTTGCTTTGTTTTATGTCCTTTACTGATAACACAGTATACATTTTCTACACCGCCAAATGTAAATTGTAGGAATATTAACAAAAAACTAGCTGTTAATGCCGCGTCGAACGCCACATATGTACATTGCTTGAGCCATATAAGACAATAGAAACAAAATCCTGTACTCGTATGGGAAGTTTTAACGTTAAACCACATGAAGAAAAACATTTTGAAGAACCATCTTCTTCCTAGCCTTTTTGGTCAGCGCACCAGCAAGCTGATCCTTCATCTCCATCTGACCGAGCGAGCGCGAGCAAGCGTGCGTTCGGTTGCAGTTGTTCGCCCGTTTGTGACATGGGCGTACAATGTTAAAAAATAAAGCTGTAATACACTAGACTGGAGTAATGATAGATAACTAAAAGTAAAAACTTTATTAGTCAAGTCCTGTAAGGTGTAACAAAGGCCTTAAATTTGTGCGGATAAATTTAAGCAAAGATGGCGGAGACAAGCATGATATAATCAACTCTTCGAATCAACTCTTTTTGAGCTGTTTTGTTTTTGGTACTGATGAGGTTTTCTCGCTAAGTTTAAATAACGATTTTTGGAGAAAGTGGTATTATAAAAACGATTTTAAATTCGTAGAAAGAAAACATTTCAATGAAAGAAACACGTAATATGTGGTTAAAATCATTTTCGTTGTTTGTCCAGTTTGTTTATGGTAAATGTTAAATCTTTCATGGTATCATAACAGCTACGGTTCTTGGTTATATTAATGGTGTAAAGATTGTGAGTGGTGTTGAACGTAGCCAAAAAACTAGTATTTATATATTTTTTATCATGCAGGCAGTACCGGACCTATTAACAAAAAACTAAAAAACTACACTTATGATGAATCGCAGTGGTACTGACTGGTTGAATTGAAAAAGTTAAACTTCCATACAAGTATTTACTTTGTTTGAAACACAGTTTTTTATGGGGGCTGTTACGTGTTATTGTTTTGTGATAGCGAAAATGACCCTGAGCAACCCTGGTACGGAGTGAGATTAAGAACAACAAGATGCGACCAATCGGGTAAGATTTCACAAATTAAAAAAATGTACTGAGTGTAGAAAAAAAAATAAGATCAAAACATCAAATGATACAATGGAAAATAATGTATTCTTCTCTGTAGAGGGTCAAAAAGAAGTAAGAATACATGGATCATCAGTATTACTAAAAACTTGGCAGCTGTGGAACTTTTATACTGCAAATTTATCAAAATATTTCGAAAGATTGCGATTTTTATATCATTGAAAAGAGAAAAAAGAGCGCTTACTAACAGTATAAAATTTTGAAAAAAAACAATTTAACTTTTGAAGTTTGATAAATGCGCAAAATTGTTAACAGAATTTACCAAAAGAACCAATATCGATAACTACCACCTAGGGAACGTGGCGTGCAAATGTATTGATGACATCAGACAAAAAAAAAAAAGGTTATCGTTTTATTTTTCATCCAATAAAATTCACTTTATCTCAATTTTAGACCAATGGAATCAAAGGTAGACCCCAACGTGGGTTACGCAAAGTATACCAAATATGGTGGGGACATTTTTATGAATCACCCTGTACTAGGTCATGTTTTTTTAAGTTTTGATGAATTTTTCATTGTTTTCCTTTTTGAAAGCTTATTTTTTGTGAGTATTAAGAATTAAGAGGATTCATAGAACAGAATGACTCCATTTTAAATTTATATGAATATATAAGGGTTACGCTCGCCTGAACACATTCTTATGTTTGCCAGCGAAAAATGTGGTGACTAAGATTTTTTATAATCTAAAGATACTAGAAGTGGTACAAAAATTAAAAAAAAAAATAATTTCCTGTCTGTATTGCTAGAACTTCGAACGGCTGTATTTTTTATCTAGTATGCACACTGTATATACATGCTACAATTTCATATTTGTAAAGCCCATAAAAACATGATCAATATTATTACATTATGCCAACCTCGATTCTAGGGCATTGTTTTGATTTTTTGATAATACTGACAATCGCGAAAACAATACCCTGGTGTCGTATGAAAAATAATCTCGACTATAAATTGTAAAAAACTTGAACGAATAGCTTTTTGTTAAAGTAAATATTTTTTTAAAACCCCGTCACTAACATTAACCTCCCTCTCTTAAAGAGTTTGAATGAGAAAAAAATATTCCTGCGTACAAAAGACATTACACTGACTTATCATCGTAAAATGTATTCCCTTAGGGGGTTTCTATTTTCAAACGTATGCGTTGTCATGGTTTCTGAAAAGAAATTAGCATAATCTTCAATTCCCATAGGGAACTGATTTCTGATTATATCACTATTATCTTTAAGATGGCAAATCAGAAAGCTCATAAATTATTTTACAACAAATTATTTTTCTACCGTGAGCAGACTTACAAAAGAATCTCTTATAAACAAATGATTTCTGTAGTAACGATTGACGATAGTCCAGCGATACATAATTATTCAATAATTAGCTTTCGCAGACATTAGCCAAAATAATAGCAAATGTATGCGAAAATCGTCAAACGACACCAGGGTATTGTTCCCCTGCAAAACAATGCCCTGGGATCGAGGTTGACATTATGCTTCTTTTTATTGATCAAGTCTTCCCTTGCTAAGCTTTTTTACAGGGGACATTTCTAATTTTATTAAGTATCTTACGCTGACCTTCAGCCTATAGGGCTCTTGTCTTATTTAATACACATACAGCCTTTGTGCTCTTTAAAATTTGACTTCTTATTGAAAAGCGGTTTTCTCATCTACTTTTGGTTTTGTTGATTTCCTTGGTTCTGCTTATTCTATTCGAATTTTATTGTTCAGCTCGTCCATTCTAATATTATTTTTCTTTATATCGAGTTCCTCTTAAAAATTGGTATGATCAATAACTATTTATAGAAGGGATACTTATTGAAAAATAGCAATAGATTATAGCATCTCGCTCTTCTTCACATACTTTAAACCAGTTAGTTTTAAACTAGATCCGCGATTGATTGGAAACTTTCAAGCCTTGTTTGAGAGGACTTTCGGTTTGTTAAAGCTTTTGGCAATATTTCTTTGATTTCCCTTACAAATCTACAGTTAGGTAAACACAAAAAGCTTTAGTAAAAGACGTAGTATGAAGGGCTGAATTATATTTAAGGTGAATTCTAAGCAATATGCAATTAGCATATCAATTAACAATAATTGAGTATGCAGTTATTGTTTTCGCTCTCCATAGATTAAGTTTAGAATTAGGATATGCACATGAGAGGAACGCTTGGCATATTTTGAGGAAAATATTTAGTTGATCACAAAAATGTCCATCTTTGATTTTAACCATCCGAATTGGATTGTGAAAGCCAAAAAAGCATTCCAAATGTTTGACCACAACAAAGATGGCAGAGTGTCTTTTGAAGAATTTTCAAGTATGCTTAATGGTATTCAAAAATGCAATCCAACAAAAGCGGAATACGAGACTATGGTTGTTGAAGTCCACCAAAGTGCAAATGCAAAAGGTTTGTTTGAGGGTAAGCCAGGGCTCACTCTTGATGAATGGCTTGTCAACTTTGCAAAATTTGGAGCTAGTGAAGTAGCTCGGATAGAGAGAGGGGAAACGTCATTTTTTAAGAGAGGTCAAAGTGCAATGTTCAACATTGTGGACTCAAATAAAGATGGGCGTGTATCGTTGGAAGAGTTGAGCGTCTGGTTGAAAATTGAAACAGGACTAGATGATGAAAAATGTAAAATGGCTTTTGAAACTTTGGATCGAAATGGTGATGGAGAGTTGTCACGTGATTAATTTGTAGATACCTACTTTGAATTTTGGTTTTCGACCAAGATGATTAATCTTTATGGGGAAGATTTTTGGTGCATGCAATGAATGAGCTATTTTAAGAAAACTTCTGTGTATAGTATAGTTTGTAGAATCTTTGTAATTTCGGTAATTAATTAGTTAAATGTCTTGTTTATTTTCATCCTTTTGAAATATTTGCACGTTAGTATGAAAAAAACAACATCTGAGAATTTTTGTTGCTGTTGCTGAGCCAATCAAATTCGTCGTCGAGAGGCGAAGCTAACCTACCAATAGCAAGTTCTTCAAATGTGTCAATGTGTGTAAAGTGATTATAAAATTGGAATAAGGATTTGGCCAGACCTCCCGCCAGACCTGCATAGGTCATTACACACAGTGCGAATAGGGTTATAAATTATTTTTTTGATGACTTCGGCTTTAGATCCGCCCCTGAGTTAAATACGTTCTTTTTCATAAAAAAGCATAAATTATTAAGACCTGCATTATGTAGAGTTTAGGCCACCAATTTCCATTGCTGCCTTAAAATGTCTTAGTCAGTGACCTAATATAGCTAACCGAAACTCTCAAATTGGGAAGATTTCCTTTTATATATTCAGAGCTAGCAAGTGAAAATAAACCCAGTAGTTTAAAAGTCAAGTTTGATGAACCATAAGCTTTTTTAAGTAATTTAATATACCAGTTACTAGTCAAATTTAGAAGACATGAGATTATTATTATACAATTATATTACACCAATTACAATTTTCGCGTGTATTAATTTTTAAAATAAATAAATAAGTATATTAATCTATGAACTAAAATATTCGGGTGTTATACAATCTATATTTATTCCAATGAATAGCTGTATTTTTTTCAACATAAGAAGAAACTCAAATGAAAAAAACTTTTCCCGAAATACATATACATTCCTAAAGTCAATCTCGTCTTTATGTAATTGAGTCTCATGGGAGAAAGAAACTTTATCAATGCGTAATATAGTGAAAACACGAAGATTGATCGTTAGGAACTTATGCGTATAAGCGGTAGTTAGAGAGCAATCAATGCAACCTTTAGAATGTATGTGTTAGAGTAGCATATCCTCTTGCTTCACTTGTGTGTCTTCTGATCGATTTTAATCCCTGATAACTGGAATTAACCTTTTTTCCCCGAGCAGTAGGAGCAACATCTAGTTCAGGGTAGCGATGATTGGGATGTCTATTATGGTTATCGTCCTCGCCATCACCAGTATCATTGCTGTTGTTGTTTCGTTGGCTGTTTTTCTTGGATCCTGGATTTTGATATTCGTTGGGGTTATCATGTTCGTCACTGGAGTCAGGATCAAACTCATCAGGTCCCTATCTAGAAGTGTCCGATTTGTTGCTAGGCAACTTACTAATTCTCTGTAGTGAAAATTAGATATTAGATTCAGATTCTTTATTTCTTCCTCTCTGCTAGAATTTGAACGACTCTTACTTTTCTTGGCGCAGTCTCCTAAAAGGCCACTTAGAAAATATGCAATAGAAGACCTCAGAGAGAAAAAACAGACTTGGGACCGTGCAGTTTGATCTGCAAATATAGTATAATACGAGGAAAAAAAACCCAACAAGGAAGTTACAATTTTATTATATGGAAATATTAAAGAGGACTGACACAAATTCATACATCGATACATTTCTACATGTAATTGAAAGCCTCTGCTCTTTTGTTGAATTTGGAGGACCTAAACGCAGTTTAAATTGAGCAATTTTAACGGCGTAGGCTAGAACATAACAACATTTCTGCGGTGGTTTCAATTTCTTAACCTCAGGTATTTGTTATTCAAAAACCACTGGATCATTCGGATACGCCTTCGCATATTTTTATGCCTTAATCTTTCGAGTCTAAACGCTTTGTTTCTTGATTTATGAAATATTCAAAAAGGGCGCCATAGTTATTGAATAATTCAATAAATATGTTTGTTTAGAAAAACTCTTTTGCGACACACTCCCGTGAAAATAATATTCTAACCGCAAAATGCAACTATGTTGACATTCCAAACTTTTTGCTTTAATGTTCTTTCTTCTTCATCTTCACTTAAGAATTCATAACTACAAAAATAATGATTTTTCTTTCAGAAAATATACAATAATATATTATGCTTATTTATTTTTGATGAAATATTCCTAGATAGCCGAAACCTTAAGACCAATGTTTTTATTCAAAAAATTCATTCTTGTTGAAGATTTGAAAAAAGTGATGGGATAAAAACAGAAACGTCTAGAAATAAAATATTAATAAATCAATCATGCTGTTTCATTATATAGAAAAAAACACAAGAAAAATTAAACTAACAAGTAGTTATAAGATTTTAGACTTATGCTTTGAAAACAACATTAGATAGATGTTTTTTTATACGTCGAATCGTCAGTTGTATATGTCTTTAAAGTTATTGTAGATATTGTATAGAAGTTGTTCCTCCTTGGAAACCTGCGGAGAGACTTTTTTACTTGCTTCTTAAATCTTTTCGTTTTAGGTCCACTGTATATGTAAACAAACCTCAACATAACTCCACGTAAGCTTCGAACTACATAATAAACAAATCCAACTGTTGCATTAAACGTCTTTTGGTCATTTGTAGGGTTAGAAGCTGGTATTTGAACGTAACCGATGATTTCCGTAACACCTAGTATCATCGCTAGTTTCACAGCCATTCGTGTAAAATTCACTCTCGATCCTTTTACAGTCCCTAAATAGTTCTCTCCTTTTTTCTTTTCCTTGGAGATTTTCCAAACTGTATAACACAAGGAAGCTAATGCGATAAATATTGCTATTCCTGTTGGAATTATATACAATCTGAGTCTCGCTTGCAAATTGGTGATCCAACAAATGTTCTGCGCACCGTAACCAATACTTCCTTTACCAGCTCTATCCAAAGATGCAGCAATCGAAACAACAATCGCTGGTCCTAGAAATCCAACGACAGCCCGGTAGCGTACCCCCTTTAGATCTTTATTCCTAGACCGCAATGAGAACGAACCAAATCGGGACACCAAGTCAAAGGAGATGATAAGTGTCCACGTGAATGCTGCCAGGAGACCCCAATGCATTATGACAGCAATTAAAATACAAGCATCGGTATTCTTACTAGCTTCAGGGGCAGATAGAAAAGTGACGTCAGCAATTAACAGCGATACACACAAAAAACAATTGTTCAAACCAGGAATTGTCCGAAGATCCTTAAACATGACGTATGTAGCAATGATCCAAATGTAACACACCAAACTGACTAAAGTAGCAACAGTTGAAATGTAGTACTCAACTTCGTAGAGTCTTTCTTGATCTTGATTTATTACTCGAAGAGAATCAGCTGTTGTGCTGTTCAAGCAAACAGAGTATCCGTTGGCTGTTGGTAGATACTGGTGCGGTTGATAGGATCGTATACCAGATGTAGAATTATATATGATCGTCATATTGTCAGATTGTGTCACTTCAACTTCTCTCAACACTTTACGAAGACATGGCGTCAACAAATGGTATTCTTTGCAAACGCTAAACTCTCTTACGAATTCATTATTTTGAAAGTTTAGCCAAAATGATACACTTGACATGCTGAATGTTTTGTTTTGATAATGTACTGTAGAACCATTGCCGTTCGATATGACTTCCTGAGATGGCAGATTTGAAGGTCTTGCACACAGTCTATCTTCACTGAATGTTCTTGAGAAGTCTAATCCATACTTCTTCGACACTGATGTTTGATGAATTATCGGTCCAATAACTATACGTGCTTCATCCATGGTGAGGTTGACAGCAGTTGGTAGTTGGAGGTTATTTTTAATCATTTCGAGGAGTTTAAGCGTTACTATCTGATCACTTCGTCTGATGGAAAACTTTGTAGTATTTGTTAGAACGCTGAATGTTAGGTTACCTCCGATGTGTTGGATAAGTTCTGGATCTGTTTTTACAATTCCCGTAGGAAAAGCAAGGTAAACATGATACTTAAAAGCTGTGAAGAAACTATCTTCAAGATTATCAACGTTTCGATCTTTTGGAATTTGATGAAATGTCCTTGGCTTTTTGAAGGCAACACAATCCAATCCAACGACCTTATAATTTACAGGACAAGTATATTTGATACATTTTGCTTCTTCGATATCGTACGTTTCACCTTGTTTGCAGCTACTTTGAAACGAGCCCGCCAGCTGATCATCAAATTTGATGTTGGAGTTTGTGTCAGAAAAGGTCAAAGTAAAGGACCAGCGATAAAACGTTTTAGGTGGAGATACAGTTTCTTTAATTGGTGGTTTGCAACTTCCTGCGTTGGAGCAAGATTTAGAAGGGTCACAGTAGTTAATTGAAATAACTGTTGTTATGTTACAACCATCATTAATACATTTATTACAGTGATAGTTTTTGTGATTTCCAAATTTCCCATTGTACAACGTGTGTAGGTAATGTTTGTTAGACCAGTTCAGCTAGTGTTTCTGTTTTCAACGAAGGTAATGTTGTTCGTGATAATATTGTCGGTGATGTGTTTGCAGAAGTATGTGTATCGTTTTGATCACCAGTTGAAGCAGATGATGGTATTTCAATGTGGAGGATAACCAGAACGAAACATATCGTTATCACATTCATCCTACTTGATATATATGTTCAACTTCTCAACCTGAGTTGTTTTTTATTTACCTACTTTGAAAACAAATAAATGCATTAAAACACCGTATGTTATTCCTAAAAGGGCCGAACAGCATATTATGTCATTGATGACGTTTCAAACAATTACAGGAAATCAAAAGTACTTGTTACTAGCAACGTAAAATATTATAAGTATATGCTATGAAGACGATACATAAATACTTTTCTGTGATTCTGGGGATGTGTCACTCTCGAAGCCAAACGCAATAAAAGAAATCCACTATAAACTTTACGATTGATTATGATTATATTGTAATAAGCTGCAGCTGCACCGATTTATTATTTTTGTATTGGGCCATAGAAATTTAACGAATAAAAGCGGCAAATATTAAAAAAAACGCAAATTTCATCTTTGACGTTTCGATATTATTATAATAATATCATGATCACAAGTAAACTAAAGTATAAGTTGGGAACATTCTACATGATATTTCGATAAAATCAAAACATCAAGGTGAAATTTACGTTGTTTTTATTCTTCACCTACTCCTTAAATAGATGAGAACAAATGAAACAATATACTATATAATATAGATTAATTCGAAAACCATAAATGAATCCAAAAACTAATCAGAAATACAAAACACAAGATACGATTCTTTGTTTTTAATATTTTGTAATTTCGTTTTTGTTTTTTTACATATAAACACAGTTAGAAAATGGATTTTTTCAAAATCATTTTAAAGTAACGCGCTTTTCTGGTCAGTCGTTTTGCAATAGATAGCTAAAAAACACCTTTAAGCTAAATGACAGTGCGACTTTCTATGCATGTGCAATGTTCAAGAGGCTAATGATAATCATTCGTAATTAATCATACTAAAGGAAAAAGAAATGTATGATAAAGAATCGACTAACTTCCCTTTTCTTGTAAAGTATTATTATATCTACGTTCGGTTTCTCTAAGAAGAAGTGATATGTGCAATGTTCAAGAGACTAATCGATAATCATTCGTAATTAATCATACTAAATGAATGTGAAATATATGGTAAAGAATCGACTAACTTCCCTTTTCTTGCAAAGTATTATTATATCTATCTTCTCTTTAAGAAGAAGTGATATGTGCAATGTTCAAGAGACTATCGATAATCATTCGTAATTAATCATACTAAATAAAAATGAAATGTATGGTGAAATGTATGGTAAAGAATCGACTAACTTCCCTTTTCTTGTAAACAAGGACATTATAAAGCGAGCTGGACTGAGAGCCACAACTTTTTCGCATGTTCCATGTCTGTTATCGCAGTAATAGG
>JAYRBV010015691.1:0-12606 GCA_036023255.1 Mitrocomella polydiademata
GGGGTTTCTTTTATCTTAATCCTACATTTTTTGTACAGCTTTGTATATTTTTATACCTCCGTGGTTATCTCAACGGCAGAATAAGAATTCAATACAACGACTTCACACCATTGACGTCAAACAAAGTTTGAATCAAAGTCACTCTGCTTTTTTATAGAACGCTGAGAAATGGATAGGGCGCGGTAGCGTGGTATTAAAAGCGCGCAGCGCTCATTTATGGCGTAAGCAGTGCACATTTGGAGCGTTCGACGCTGCATTAGCAGCTAGTATTATAATATTTTCATTAATATCATTTTCATTCTAAAAAGGATCGTCAATCATTAAGATCTGCATTTAAGTTTCAAATGACCTCTATTACAGTACCTTGCCATCACTTTTATTTTTTTCCCAACAAGGAAGGCCCAAGCCAAGTTCACTTTCATGGCAGCAGCAGATTGAATTTTATTTTTTTGTTATTATTTCTTATCGCGCTTTTAACTTCACTTGGCATAGAGTTCAGGACGGCTCTGTTTGCAGCATAACATCCTTCGAGTTCCCACACCTCAACCTCGTACCCAGGGTCCTTTGCGGCTATATCCTATTTGGATGTCTCTTTCGCGGCGACTATATCCAATTATATTTATTACTAACCTTCGAAACACCACTAGAAAATTCTCTACCATTGTTCAGTAGAGTCGAGTTGTTCATTTTGTGTTTTGAGGACAACCCTTTCTTTCTACTTGTTTGGGCGGCATTTCCGCTTTAAAATATCCACAAGTCAAGAGCAAACAAATTCTCTGGACCTTTCGCAGTTTTCCTCGTGACCCTTCGAAGTTTTTGTATATGCCACACGGTAACTGATAAGATAAGATGACGAGAAATGGTTTATAGAAAGCATGAACTTTCGGTTGTCCGCAAATTGAATTGCAAAATTTATATAAATAAAGACTGAATTGAGGGTTGCCTTTTCTGCGACTTGAATTGCAAAATTTACATAGGAAAAGACTGAATTGAAAGTTGCCTTCTCTGTTCTTATAAGATCCGTAGGGAATTTGTCAGCCGGTGTCAATTTCTCCGCCATGTCTTTGCGCGGCGAGGGGGTAAAGCACTTAAAAAAATCTCGTACACATTTGAAAAAAATCAAGAAAAAAATTAAAAACTCAAGAAAAAAATCATAAAATCTAGGCAAAAATCAACATAAAATAAAAAATAAAAAATATCAAAAAATATCATAAAAATCTCGTGCAAGACTTTTTAAGTGCTTTTACCCCTCGTTTGCGGGACTATTTTTCTGTTTCTGGTATAGGGTAATAAAATTCCGTACCGCACGGCGGGTCTGGTACAGGCTAAGGGTAACCGGCCTCTTTCGACACCACTTTCTTTTTCTGGCCTGGGGGGGATAATTTTATCCCCCTATCTATATCGAGAAATACAAATGCAGGAAGACTCAAACTTGATAGGTAGATAGTCTTTCATGATAAGGTTTGGAAAATTTCATTGAATTGACAATGGTTACCATGAAAACGTGGTGACGTCAGCATCAATTTAAAAAATACATGTTTTCTATGTGAATCTTTACCGAGCCATATCTCAAGAAATCAAAAACGGTTTTCAAACCTGTTCTGATATTCTGAAAGTTAAAAGATTCTCTTTGGAATAGATTTTATCAAATTTTTAATAAAATGAAGTCCTGAGCCACTATGAAGCGCCAAAAAGCTTAAAAATATTTAAAAATAACTTTGCGCGCCATTATAGAAAAATGACGTCATCGCAAAATTTTCATAAGTCATCGTATTTTATTTGTAACAATAAACAATGTGTCAAAGTTTCAAGTTGAAATCATAATTAATTCGAAAGTTATCGTTAAAACTAATTTTAGCCATTGTAAAGCAAAAATCCTTACAGTTTTTCAACTAGTCTCCTCATTTTGAGCATAATTAGCATTGTCATTATGAAATTGTTTCTTTATTATATAAAAAGTTATTAGAAAAAACAACAACTGGGGGGATAAAATTCCCCCCCCCCCTCCCCAGGTCAAATAGGGTTAAGGGTGGCTAATCACCTTAAATATATGACAGGTTTCAGCCTCGTACCCGAATGTCTCTGAATGGAAAGCTAAAAAAAAATCCTTAAAAAAGTGAGAATTTTTAATAACTCGTTGGGCCAAAGTCTCATATCAGAAAAGCTGCAAAGGACCCTGGGTACGAGGTTGGACATGTTCCAGTTCGCTGAAGTGCTGTGCATAAAAGCGTAATAGGGGTAAACAATAGAATCTGAAATTCCCCCACATTTTTGCAAGAAAATTAATTTTTTTCCCTCTTATTTTTTACAAATAGCCCTGTGTTTGGCAATTTTATCAACTTTTAGAAATGAATAGAGGGAGGGCCTATTAATTCCAAATACCCCTCAAAACCATGTAATGTCGTTAAAACTTAAAATTTTAAACGTACTTTTATAAATATGCTGTTTGCACTCCGTGATAAATCGGAACCCCGGTTTTTGTAGGCAAAAGCAGCTTCGAGAATACAGACAGTAGTAGTTTAAGCCCAGGGCGATATCGCGAATGTTTGCTCTTGCGAAAATCACAAAAAAGTCCTTCAGTTCGCGAAAAGTTATTCTCAAAATGCTTGTTTTGTTATTTTCTGTCCCCTATATGGCAAGGACAATTTATTTGCTTCAGTCCAGTACAGTAGGCTAAGGGTACCAAAGATCAGGTAAAAAAAACCTCCGAAATGTAACCTTGGCATGGGAAATTGTTGTGTTGTACGAAAAAATCTCGTACTACAAAGTTTGTTTAAAAAAATAAAAAAATCAAGAAGAAAAAAAATAAAAAAAAATAAAAAATTCAAAAACAAGGAAAAATGCAAATAAAAAATTGGTGTGGTAAAGATACGCACACACACCTAACGACGTGATAAGCACACACTTAGGTAAGGTCCTTTAAAGCAGTCTAAGAAAATATAGCTCATCTATCACACCCAGGGCGTACTAAATACTTCGAATTGGAGAATTGTTTAAATAATTCAAATTTAGATGTACATTTTTACGGGAAAGTCTTTTTGAAGATCTTTGGTAAACACAAGATCTAAGATAGAGGATATTATCTTGACCCCATCCAACAAATTGTGATAATCTAAATGGGAACTAGTTTTTAACATGAAACAACATTTCATCGACTATATTTTTTCTTTCCCGGCTGCGCTGCTACTTTTTTATTTGCTCGCTGTATAAATTCTATCTCGTTGTTTACTCTCCCAACAGATAAGAATTTGCGAAATCTCTTCGTTGGCGAAACACATTCAAGTTTTATTTGTTTAACAATTTATCATAGCTGCGAAAGGACATTCAGGGCTTTAGAGCTACTTGTTAAAAACATTACAGTGCTATCTTTGTAAGTGACAATGTTCTAATATTTCGATGTTGAGCCGGGTACAAAAAAAGATAGCGTGTGTGTTATATATAAGGGATTTTCGACAAGCTATTATTTGAACTCGATCATATTTGACGGTATGAAAGAGGACACAAGACAAAGATCAAAAAGCACTGCTTCGAAACCGGACGTCCGCTTGGCTTTAATTGGAGCACCTAGAGTTGGTAAATCAGGTAGGCTTCAATATTATCTGACCATTTTTACGTGCAAATAACAAGATTCCGAATGAATGGAAGACTATGGAACACCTACTGTGCTGTTAAAAAGATTTTCGTTCTTTTTTGTTTTGGTAAATTTAGATAGTTTAGGTTGAAATCTATTTACTTTCTTTTTAGTGCCACGCACAACAACTAAATTTCAAATTCAGACTTTTCGGGTGAAGCTTGAAAATAAGTTTAAAGGAAACATTAAGAAATGTAGTTATGAAGTGAGTTGGGAAGTCTTACAGAGTTTTTTCATTAACTTTCCAAAACAATTTTTTTTTTCATATCACAGTGGTTGTATTTGCTTGACAAATATTTTCCTTCGAAAAAAATTTAATTTGTTTTCAATGTTGAGACTTTCCATAAGTGGTTTTGAGGTCGAGAAAAAACGTTACATGTTTATATTCGACTAACCTCAGCTAGGTCAATCTTGAAATAGGGTTACCTCCTTAGAAAGGGTTTCAACCAATGATCTTTTGCTAATAATTTGTTACCATTTGCCACGAAAAACAAAATTTTTTTGAATACCTTTTCGTTTATCCGATGTTAAAAAAAAACAGTAAAAGAAAAGTATATACAATATTCCCTACTGTATTTAGTAGTATATTATGATTCCCTAGGGAGCAAGTTGATTCATACGTACCAGTCTAAGAAAATAAATTGAGAATAAATAAATAATTAAATGAAGAGAACTAACACCTGAAGTATTCTACTCTTTTACTTCTGTTATAGCAATCAGCGTTCGCTTTTTGACGCGCAGATTCATACACGAATATCAAAGAAATGTTGAAAATACGTATCGCCGTCAACTGGAATTCGGCAACGAGGTTATTGACTATGCTATCCGAGATTCGTCTGGTCTGGTGAGTTCAAAAAAATTTGGTTAAAAAACAATTCGAGTATTTTGGTTGGAGCGAGTAAAGCAAAAGAAATTTTCCGCCACATAGGCAGGTGCGATCTAAAAAAAAGTCAATTCCGCGATCTAGAGTTTTCACCAAAGTAAACCAACGCAAAGATTTATAGATTGTTAACATGCAAAAGGAGTGAGTATTTCTTTCGTAAAAAAAAAATTGAAGGTCGTGAAAGAAATTTCAAACAAAGTAAACTAGCCAAGTAAAACACTTTTTAAAGCTTTTGTGGAGGAGTATTTTATTCCTATATTTCCCACAGAAGTGCGTGCCGTATCAACAAAAAAACACTCCTCCGTTACGATTTTGCAGTCTGAGAACATCACCTACAAGAATCTTACGTTCGTAAAATCTAATCAAATCTAATCCAATTTTTTCTCTCTCTCTCTCTTTAAAACTGGTCACATTTTCCTTGAGTTTGTATAACCAATCCTATTTAGGATATCTTTGCTAAGTGCCTAAAGAAGTATTGGTTGATTTGTTTATTTTTACAACAGTGTAATCGCAAAGACTTTGCGGACAGATTCCAAAGAGATGACCTACACAAAGAAAGAGGTGTAGATCAACACATTACACAATATCTCCCATCTCCACTTGTACATAGTTGGTACAACAACACTGTTTGATAAAACATCACGACTGAGCACGACAACAAAACGACCCGTTTGTTCGGATACACATAACTTATTTGTGCGTTCTTTAAACTAGTTTACTAGTCTATATTTCAAAGCATAACACAAGCGTATAGTAGTTCTCTATAGCGCGCGTACGGTACTTCCTTTTTCTCACTCGCATCCCCGTACGGCTTTTTTGTATAGACCGCAGTCTTTTAAGGCGAGAGTATAGGCCTTTGAGTATAGTTTATAAATTGCACATTAAAACCTCAATTGTTTTACCAAGCCATAGCAACTAAAATGTTGTTTGAAATGATGATAATATAATTTGATGCGTAATTCGGGCTTATTTTTTGTTGATAGTTTTTTTTCGTTTAAAATTTATACTCCTGAGAGTTTTAAAAGAGTTTTTTCACACAGAAAAACACGAGAATATCTCGGCTGGGAAGCTAGTCTATGTATCCTTAAGAAAAGAACCGTAGGACCTTGAGCATTTATTTCCATTTGTAAACACAACAATCTCCGTTTATTTCGAAACGGGTACATCACTTTTCTTAACGTTAAAAATGTCGAATCAACGTCATTATAACGTTATTGGTCATAAATCAAAGTAACAATTCGAACTATAAAAGACAATTAATAACCTTTCAGAAGACTCTTTTATTGCAATAAAAAGATTGAATAATGTCATATTTTTTGTTCTTTACAGAAGGACAACTACAACGCACTCCTAGACTGGGCCACCTGCGTGGCAGTGGTATACTCAATCACAGACAAATCAAGTTTCCATACAGCCTCCGCACTTCTAGACGAACTCAACGCTTTTTTCTACGGTGGCGGCAAGGGGTCGAAACGAATCGGTAAAGTATGCATCGCACTTCTAGCCAACAAGAGAGACCTGGATCATCTGCGTGAAATACCGCAGGAGGAGGGCAAGAGCCTAGCCAAGAAACACGGTGCCGGATACTGGGAGGTGTCCGCCTCGGAAGATTATCATTCCACCCACGGACCATTAAACTCGATGATCGTAGAATCGTACCTCAATATCTTAACTTTGAAAAATACGGGTAAGAATTCTGTTGTTTCGGCGCCGGGTAGTTTAAAAGGACACGATGACAGTAAGCAAAGAACACGGAGTGACATGACAGTCATGAGAAGCCCGAGTTTTGAGAGTGACGGTGACAGTCCAACCAGCCCGTTCCCAGAATGGCCCAACGATAAACGCAAGCTGACGAACAGCTCGAAAGATCGCAAGAAACTAGAACTCAGGTTAAACACGTTTGAAAATAAACGGGTGAAGAAGATCTCAGTAGGAAAATTATCACTGGATAACTTCCTAATGTCGGACAATAATAACAATACCACGACAGAGTCACTATCGCTGCTGAACGAGAACGACGAGGCACCAGTACGTACCAGTAGTTGGTCGCGGAAAGATAAAAAGAGATCTTCCATTCGTAAAAGTTCAGACAAGAAAGAGGGTGTGTCATCGTCCACGTCACAGAAGACTCTCCTAAAAAGCCATAGCTATTCAGACTTGAAAAGCTGGGAGAAAGAACAAATTATCGATACTCCAACTTCGAAATCTTGCGAGGAAATCAAAGAGATCGACCAAAGCGACGGCACCTCAAGGGTAGGTGGTTACGGCGACGCTGCTCCTAAATCTTTCTTATCGCAGAGCAAGGAGAAGCAGGCTACGTCAAGCTTCAGCAAACTTTCCACGTATTCGACAGCGGAGCCTGCCAAAAGTCCGAGGAGCAGGAAAGAACGACGGAAAACAACCGGCTTGACTGTACCAACAGACTTAACAGAAACTGAATCGCCAAAAAGCCCGGACAGCGAAAAGGTGCCTAAATTCAAACGCGGGGAAAAGAAATCGGTGCGCCGAAAGATATCCTCAATATTTCGCCCGCCGAAAATAGTTGTGGAGACACAATAAATTGAAATTGTTTGATAGAAAAAAACGAAAAAATTTATTTTATTAGGGATTTTTCGGTTTCGCATGAACACGTATTAACACATATTTTTGTACATAGTGTATAAAGAACTTTTATAAATAAAAAATTCACTCATTTCTTTGTCTACAAGTGACTACTTTTTTCATACCTATGAATACTTAGCGTCTCAGTGAGTGACTTTGAAGGAAAAGGAAAATATAGTTAGGAAAAGGAACATAAGAGTATGATAAAAACAAAACAAAACAAAACAAACATTACCTAAAACAACCCTTTGGATTTTTTACCGCTTGCTCTTTTGTACGATGAATAGGAACCATTTTTAGAGTTCATCCAAAATGGAAACGATCTTTTTGTACTTCCATTCGCTTGTGGTTTCTAAAAACAGTAAAGAAAATGAGGATACAGGCAGGTCAAGAGAAGATTTATTATTTATTTATTATTTGAACATATTTACCCAGGATAGTCTCTTCAGTTCTAGTGAACTGCTATCAATGAGGGTCCTGCCTTCCTTGCGAAACAACTACAAAGGAGCCTTATAGAATTATCAGTGATAAGCAATTTTCACCACCGAAAGCCTCGCGACGGAGTTGAACCTCGGACCTTTCGATCCTAAGCTCAGCGCCTTAACCACTCGGCCACGGATCCACATTCACTATGAAAAGTAGAATTCAATCCAACTTTTTTTCTAGACAAAAGTAGAAGATATGAATACGACATGAACTTTAAGATAGATTGTAATATTGAGCCAAACTTACACTTGTCGAAGAGCTGTGTGGTGCTGTCTGGTTGAGTGTTTGCGTTATGTTTCTACATGCGATAATCTCGCCCTTTACACCGTAGTGCACTTCAAGCATGGCAATCACAAATTTCAGTTTACCATAACTAATGATGGCGGGCAACTTATCTTTGATAGGGCGCATTTGACCAACATCTAGTAAAATAAAAAGTAAATATAAAAAATGTGATTTTTAATTAATTTATTTACTCGTAGAAATGAACTATTTTCATCGAAGAAGAATTTGGGCGGACACCCGGCCGAGAGTGGAGGGTCAATTAAACTTCAAATATATCAAGGGCACAATTTTTATTCCAATATTCCTCAACTTACTTAAAATAAGAAACTTTCGCGGTTTCGTGGTTTTTTGCCCTTTTCGCGAAAGCTTATTCCGCAAAATTTTTCCAAATGAGTCATCCGCGAAAGTTGCTTCCCGCAAAATTTCATAAAACATTATGAACTAGTACATTTACTATACAATCTTTATCCCAATAACCCTCAATTTATTCACCCCCCAAAAAAGGACAAAAAGTCGCAAAATAGATTATTATCAGTAAGACTGAAATTAGATTACTGCGTGATAATAGGTTACTATTTTGATAATAATCAAATTAAGATCTCACTGCATTCAACATTGGATGAAGTTATAGTGTGAGCCACCAATCTAATATCTTCAAATGTTAAGTCAACTATAACGAAAATCAGAAAATAAAAATCTCAATGATGGTCATAATCAGTATAATAAAAACAAGACTACAAGCTTGTGAAATAGCTATAGTGTTAGTTTTCCTCAATAAAACACACTTTTCTGTAGAGTGTTTCAGATTTATTTCTGGTTGGTAAAAAAGTATCAAATTAGTAAACAATTTTTTTATAGAATTCTTTACAAAATTGAATCAAGTTTTAACCTTTATATAGGACGAATTCAAGCAATAAAAAAATCTTACGTAATTCAAAATTGATTGGATTCCCAGCCAACAAGGCTCCTGCAAAATGTCCGTATATGGTGTCATGTACTAAAGCTCTTCTTTTAACAATTTCGTCCTACAAGAAAAAAAAGCACGAAATTGCTAGAAAACTCTATGAAATTAGGTCTCTATGGAGCTGTGGCCGCGTGGTTAAGACGCTAGGCTCGTAACCTGCTGGTCAGGAGTTCGAGTCCGCCACCAGTCACAGCAATGAGGTGACCTCTCATTGCTAATTTCCATAGGTTCCGTTGTAAGGTGTTTCGCAACGTAAGCAGGACCCTCATTGATAACAGTCTACTTTATAGTACTGAAGAGGATATCTCTGGTGAAATTTCGTAAATAATAATGCCTTTAACAAAGTATAAAACCGAATATTAAAGAGATCATGTTTGTTTGCGAAGTGATCGAAAAGGGTTCGGGGTGTAGCGGCGCATTTAGACATAGTCAGGCTTCTGCTGAGAAGTGTGATTTACAATTGAAAGGAAATCATAGCCTTCAGAAAGACACTCCGTATGATGTGTTCGACTAAGCATTATTTTGTTCTAAATACGCCACTAAAGATAGGTAGTATTCAAGGGGAAGGTATCAAGTAAAATACCTAGCAAATGGTGCATTAAATAAAACAAGAAAGGTATACGTACTATGTTTTGCTTATCTTGATGAAAGTTGTAAGATACCATCTGAGTATCCGTTAGGTGGTCGATTATTCCTTCAGCTCGTTGAAGGACGATTTCATCCTAAAATGATTAAAAGTTCAGGAAATGATTGAAAAATATGTAAAATTATAAGAACAAATCAACAAGTTCTTAGCGGGTACCACTAGGCATCCTTGAAATATGCACTGGCTTCCAGAAATTAAATACCAAGTATATCCAAGCGAGCAAAAGACTTCTCTTCTAAGGTAAGGCACGCAAAATTGTTTGGATATAAACACTTCATGACACTGTAACTGTTTGAAGTTTTTACCGGCTGGGATAGCAAAAATAAGCATGATCTATTCACCCTGAAAGAAGATTTGGTCAATGTCCCAGTAGATGACATTGCCAAAGCTGATAACAAATCTCCAATGTCATATTTCCATGCCGTTATTCGTGGTTCTTTGTTGAGAATCCTAGAAAAAACAACAAGCAAGAAACTCTCTAAAAGGTAGTTTGATGAAAAGACACAGTGGAAGAGTGCATTTATGTTTAAGTGTAATGAAACACTCCTTTGTAGGATGCTACTTACGCGGAAGAAACTTTTGCGTTTTCGCGAATTTTGGCCAAAATATTCCTGAAATTGCCCTAAAAATAATACTTGGTGTAAAACCCTCTTTATGAAGTTCAAAAGGGGTCATTCGCAAAAAATCTCAAAAAGGCGTTTTTTCCGCCTCGCGAAAGTTTCTTCCTTTAAAGTAGATGGAATAGACTTTTACTATTCTCCTATTCAGATTTCTCCAAGTGGAAGTACCTTTCCGTCAATTTCACAGTAGATGAAGGAGAAGCCTTGTCAGGGGCTAACCGTCCATTGATTTCGTTTATCAAGTCCTAAAAAAAATATCAGAAAACTTACAAACTTCCTTCAAATACAAAACGGTTGACAGAAACTCAATGATCTTTCACATGTTGAAAAGTGATGTCATAAGTTTTCACAAAGATTTATAAAACTTCGTAAAAAGTTTGTACAGTTAATGTTTTCTGACACGTTGAAAGAAGTAATTATTCCATTAACTGTAAACTGTAGTAATTAACGACTACACAACTCTCTAATGTAAAATCCTTTTTGTTTGTTTTCTTCTGTCCCATGAATTAACTTCTTTACATTTTGTGTTATTACAACATATACACTGCAGTTTTGTCCCTAAAAAGAACCATTCAAAATGCAAAAAGAAAAATTGTTGTTCTTATAAAAGAAAATAACATACAGTTGAAGGATTCTTCAATTTTAGAGTTGGTTTCTCATGGCCCATTTGTTTTCTTATCCAATTTTCTCCTTTACCTAAAAAAAGAAAGAAAAAATAGTAGTACTCTATCCCAAAACTTTTATGAAAAAGCATCGAAAGATTTAGTTACTTTTTAACTCTAAAACCCCTTATACCTCAGACGGATATTTAAGACAATTGAAAAAATTCTTCATACAGTGTGTGCCCACTAAATTATCGTTTACATTTGTATAGAAAGTGACCCAGGGGTGTAGAAAGTGACCCAGGGGGTAGAATGACAGATAAAATTTAATCACCAGTGTTTACTTTTATAACAAAATTGATGGTCAGAAAATGCTTTCAAATTTTCCACAAATTCAAAAATTTGATGAAAGCTCTGTACCAAAGAAAGAAGGAGGGTGGGTGGGTGTAAATTGATCTCAAATATACAAACGTCAAAAAGATTTAGAAAATTTATTTAAAAATTAATTACTTGAGACATTTATGGTGGATCCAAAACAGCCATTGCCCAATGGTTCTTCTTTTAACAATCCGAGACTCATCAACTCTCGAGCTTAAAAGAAGTAATAATGATTTTAGGGTCTAATCCAAAAATTTTAAGATTAAAATACTGTTCTTAAAACACTCAAATGAACTATAACCTATCCCACAAAATATTATTATAACGAAAAGTCTAGTCTAGATCTACTTACATAGTGCTTTCCAATATCTATCAGATTTACCACTAGAAGTGAAAAAGAAAGAGAAAAAGATAATTTAATCCAATTTTCAGGTTTTTCAAATTCACGAAGAGAAATAATAAGACGCAAAAATATGTACAGTTAAAGATAAAATTTCTCACCTCCCTTTACCAAATGAATCAGAGGTTCGAAACATTGCTGGAAGTTTTTGATTCGTCTAGGATTTAAAAAAAGTTTCAGTTCAAATATTGCGAAACTTGGGCCTTTTTTGCGAAAGTTTATCCGAATAAAGTAATCACCCCATGCAGGGAAAATACTCAAAAAGTTTAGATTCAGGAGTTTGTTTTCTGTTGTGGACAATTTGATTTTACCTGCTAGAAACACATAGCAAAAGAATCACGATCAATAAAACGACAACTTACTGAGCCTCTTAGAAGCATGACTGGAATTCCAATGCCATATTTTCCATTGCCAGTGGCCTAAATAACAATTCTTTGAAGCTTGAAGCAGTTATAGAGTATCCTAGAAAGTCTCAAAATTGTAAGCGAGTTTAGAATTGTTTTGGTAAGTTATTCTTTGGCATTTAGTTGATCTATTTTCTTTAAATGCTAGCAAGAAAGAAGTGTTATTACCTTGACAGCTTCTAACATATGCTTGCATTCAACACCCACATCATATTCTTTGGCCGGCAACTTTGAATTTGAATTTTTACTTAAAAAATGGAATGAAGAGATAAAACATTGAGGCAAATTTATTTATTAGATGTTTGATAGAAATATTTAAACTTTTAACTCTACTGTAACTTCTTCTATTTTAAAAACTTAAAACCTTAACAATGAATGGTACCATTTACGCTTTAATAATAAAAGAATAAATTTACCCAAGACGACAGTTGTCACAACAATCCTTATGACCTCCACAACTCTTCGATACACTTTCAAAATGCTTCAGTATCATTCTTCTACGACACGTTGACGTTGTTAAGAATTTCTCCAACTTCATCAACATATCTAACTTGTGTTGTTTAAATGTTGCATTTGATACTTCTGATATGAAATGTCTAGACAAAAACAACCTCCTGTCATGCTAAATTGAATACACGCTTCTTTTTTTTATAAGAATACACTTTATAAGAATGTCCATGATGAAAATGGCCAAAAAATTAAGAAT